>JARYGA010053394.1:0-34218 GCA_030545235.1 Helianthus tuberosus
CTTAACCTAAGTCTTATCGACCCATTACGACCCGTTTAGGAAGCTTATGCTACTTTAACGCGTCATTCGCGTAAAACGCGTTCGGAACGCCTAACCAGCCCTATGACAAGTGTTATATGCCTAAACATGTTACATAATCAGTTATGTGGCAAAAGTTTAGGTTACATATGCTAAATTACCAATTATGCATGAAAAGGGTATTCTGGTAATTTACCTAAGGCATATAAACAACCTATCATACAACTACTCAAACGATGTGACCATAGGGTATAACCTCGGAAGGTTATTCCCTACCTACTATGGTCACCTAATGTATTTGGTCAGATCCTAATGATCGACCAAATGGGTCGAGCTCGAAGGTATAGGCGATTTATTAGATCGCCTACCCTACGACTCTAGACAACGTGGTAATCAGTGGGCATAGTCCCTAGGGACTATGACCAACGTGATTACACTCACGTTGCGAAGTTCTAACGAACTTCGCATTGACCATAACTGGTCAATGCAGAAAGTCAAACAAAGTTTGACTTTCAGACTCGAAAGACTCGAAAAGCAATAAAAGAACGAAAGAATACTTACGAAGGGTCCCCGAATGCTAATTTCGATCCGAGAATCTCAGGTATGAAACAATGGTTTCAACTTAGAGTTTCTAAAATCAAAATTCTTGTGAGGAATGAATGAAACATATGGTGGGTATTTATAGTTTTTCCTGAACCGTTAGGATCGTTTCTTGGAAAAGGGGAAATGATCTCGTCCGAACACTTGTCGGAAAGTTGTGGTGGCTCTTTGGCACTCACCATAGGGTCTTGACAAGTGTACTTGCCCTTTGGGGTGTTGGAAACTTGATTAGAATTGCAAAACACTGAATCTGGTCACTAAACTGATGTTTCTGCCCAGAGTAGGCAGTCGTGTAGCGCGACTGGTAAGGACATATGCAGTGGCGCTACGCCACTGCCCCCTTGTTTCAGCAAACTTTCAAAATTGGCAGAAATGGTCCCTGCAGCCCGTTTAAGCGATTTTCGATGCGTTTGAACCCCGTTAACCTCATTTCAAGGCTCTAAAATGAAGTTAAAGTATAGGGAACTCAAAACATGCTCAAAAATATCTAGGATGTCGGTTCGTTTGGCCGTACGATCGCGATGTTCGCTTAATTACGACGGAATGCGCATAAGCGCGAAAAACGATCCAAATGACGTGACGAATGGATTTTTCTTATGGCGAACACTAAAATATAATATAGTCATGCTTACATAAATTTTTGGATGTCCGAATGTATTCAGAACGTAAGTTATGCGCGAAAATTCAAACTTGTGCACTTTTTGACACTTTTAGTCCCTGAATGACCCAAAAGTTTATTTTAGCACACCAAACCCCTCAAAGCCTATTTCTAAGCTATTTAAAGGATATTTAAGGTGTGTTTAACTTATGGTCATGTTACGGAATGTTCGTTACAGTTCAAATTGACATACTTTCGCAGTTTGTCATATTTAGTCCCTGTAAGCGAATTAACTTGTTTTTGACATACCAAAGCCTTCAAAACTTATTTCTAAGTTATGTAAAGGTTATTTAAGGTATGTTAGGTATATGTTGATGTTCCGGAGTATTTCTCGCATTAAACTGATTACGTTTACGCATCAGTTTGCGTATAACTCTCCAGAAAGCGATGTAGAGTTTGAAATTGAACAAAAGTCAAAACATGAAAAATGTAAAACACAATCAAACAAACATTGGGATCAAATAACATTGTTTTATTGATAATAGAACTGTTCACAATGATTACAAGCACAGTTGTTACAGTCTCCCCTACTCTTGGAAATTTCGTCCCGAAATTTATTTAGAGGAAACTCGTGGAAAAAGATATGGATATTTCGCCTTCATTTGATCTTCGCGTTCCCAAGTAAACTCGGGTCCATGTTTAGCTTCCCAGCGAACTTTGACCTAAGGAATGCGCTTGCGTTTATGCCACTTGACTTCACGTTCCATGATTTCCACAGGTTTCTCAACAAATTTCAGTGTTTTGCCAACACGAATTTCGTCAAGCGGTATGTGGAGGTTCTCATCAGCTAAACACCTCTTGAGATTGGACACGTGAAAAGTTGGATGAACATTCCCAAGTTCAGGAGGTAACTCAAGTCTGTAGGCTACCTTTCCGATTCTTTCGACGATCTTGAACGGTCCAACGTATCTAGGTGCAAGTTTTCCTTTCTTTCCAAATCTGATCACACCTTTCCAGGGTGAGACCTTAAGTAATACTCGATCACCGACTTGAAATTCCAAGGCTTTGCGTTTTGGGTCCGCGTAACTCTTCTGACGGCTTTGAGCTGTCTGAAGGTTATCGCGAATTTTCTTGACCTTATCTGTTGTCTCTAAAATGAGGGCCGGTCCAGTAAGTTGGGCCTCGCCGATCTCATTCCAGCAGACTGGTGAACGACATTTTCGACCATAGAGAGCCTCGAAAGGAGCCATTTTGATGCTAGTGTGATAACTGTTGTTGTAGGAGAATTCAATCAATTTAAGATGTGAATCCCAACTACCACCAAAATCGATCACACAAGCTCCAAGCATATCCTCCAGTGTCTGGATTGTTCTCTCAGATTGACCATCTGTTTGCGGATGATAAGCTGTGCTCAGATTAAGTTGGGTCCCCATAGCAGATTGCATGGTTCTCCAAAAATGAGAAGTGAAACGAGCATCTCTGTCAGAAATGATGTTCAAAGGAACACCATGTCGAGCTACTATTTCATCCACATAGATTTGAGCAAGTCTGTCAGCAGGATAATCCTCACGGATTGGCAAGAAATGTGCTGACTTAGTAAGACGATCAACGACTACCCAGATGGCATCATGACCTTTCTTAGTGCATGGAAGTTTGGTAACAAGATCCATAGTAATGTTTTCCCATTTCCAAACTGGGATCTCTGGTTGCACCAATAAACCAGATGGACGCTGATGTTCAGCCTTAACCTTAAGACAAGTAAGGCATTTTGATACGTATAAGGCAATGTCTTTCTTCATACCAGGCCACCAATAGTGAATACGAAGATCCTTATACATTTTATCTGAGCCCGGATGAATAGAATAACGTGACTTATGGGCTTCATCCATAAGCAAGGTACGAAGGTCATCCTGGCTTGGGACCCACAAACGGTCCATGAAGTAATATGATCCATTGTCCTTCAGTTCCAAAGCAGGTGTTATGTGGTAAGGAAATTCCTTATCCAATAAACCTTGTGAAACACAAGATTGTTGAGCCTGAGAAATGCGTGCTTGGATATCGGATCGAGCTTGAATAACAGATTAAACACGTACACAATGAAGCTTAGTACATTCCTTACGACTCAATGCATCAGCTACGACATTCGCCTTACCAGGATGGTAGCGAATCTCGCAGTCATAGTCGTTTAAAAGCTCAACCCAACGTCGTTGTCTCATGTTGAGTTCTTTCTGGTTGAAGATGTGCTGAAGACTTTTGTGGTCTGTGAAAACCACACATTTTGTGCCATACAAATAGTGTCTCCAGATTTTGAGAGCGAAGACAACTGCACCCAACTCAAGATCATGAGTGGTGTAGTTCTTCTCATGTATCTTCAACTGCCTCGATGCATATGCTATGACTTTGTTCCTTTGCATCAGAACGCAACCAAGGCCTAATTTTGATGCATCACAATACACAACAAAATCATCATCACCCTCAGGCAATGATAGAACAGGCGCATCGCAAAGCTTCTGTTTCAAGTGTTGAAAAGCTTCCTCTTGCTTGAATCCCCAATAAAAGGGCATTTTCTTCTGAGTTAGAGCAGTTAGAGGAACTGCAATCTTCGAGAAGTTTTCTATGAAGCGGCGATAATAACCCGCTAGACCAAGAAAAGAACGAACTTCAGTACGAGTAGTAGGTGCATCCCAATCCTTGATCGCACTGATCTTGGAGGGATCTACATGAATACCTCGTTCGTTGATAATATGTCCTAAAAATTGAACCTCTTTAAGCCAGAATTCACACTTGGAGAATTTGGCGAAAAGTTGCTCTTTCTTTAGGAGTTCCAGAGTAAGACGAAGATGTTGCTCGTGGTCAGCTTGCGTCTTAGAGTATATCAAGATGTCATCAATAAAAACTATGACGAACTGATCCAAATAAGGTTTGCAGACCCTATTCATTAAGTCCATGAAAACAGCCGGAGCATTAGTCAAACCGAATGGCATGACTGTGAATTCATAATGCCCATAACGAGTACGGAACGCTATCTTGGGAATATCTTCTTCTTGCACCCGAAGTTGATGATATCCAGATCGCAGATCAATCTTCAAAAAATAAGAAGCGCCTTGTAACTGATCAAAGAGATCATCGATGCGAGGTAGGGGATATCGATTCTTGATGGTAAGCTTGTTAAGCTCACGATAATCGATACACATCCTAAAGGATCCATCCTTCTTCTTGACAAAAAGAACGGGAGCACCCCAAGGTGAAAAGCTAGGACGGATAAAACCTTTATCAGAGAGCTCCTGAAGCTGCTTAGACAACTCTTGCATCTCAGACGGTGCAAGACGATATGGAGCTCTGGCAATTGGGTTTGCACCAGGTACGAGATCAATGCGGAACTCGACTTGGCGTGCTGGAGGTAGACCAGGTAAATCTTCAGGGAATACTTCAGAATAATCCCGAACGACAGGAATATCTGAAATAGACTTACCCTCGCCTTTATCTTCTGTAACATGTGCTAAGAAAGCCACATAGTTCTTCCGCAGATATTTCCGAGCTTTAAAACAAGACATGAGTTTGAGACCACCGGTAGGTTTCTCACCTTGCACTTGTAGGATCTCGCCTGTCGAAAGCGGCACACGAACAATCTTCTCAGAACAAACTATCTCTGCGTGATGCTTGGATAACCAATCCATACCCACAATAACGTCGAAGCTTCCAAGTTGCATAGGTGTAAGATCGATAGGAAAAAGATGATCGTTAAGATTCAACTGGCAGTTGTGAAGAACAGAATCAAGAATAATGGGTTCACCACTAGCAACCTCTACTGTCAAAGATTTACTTAGTTTTGTTCTAGACACGCGAAGCATTGGCTCAAAAGATAAAGACACAAAACTCTTGTCGGCACCCGAATCAAAGAGAACAGATGCAGGCTGATTATTAATAAAGAACGTACCGTTCACCACATTATCGTCTGCCTGCGCCTCTTGGGCGTTCATGTTAAAAGCTCGGCCTCGAGCCGGAGCCTGATTCGGATTCTGGTTGGCTAGCCTTGGGCACTGGTTCCTGTAGTGGGTCAGATCCCCACAATTGTAACAAGCACCCGGTGGGTAGTGTGGTCGTGCAGCTTGACCCTGTTGCTGAGCAGGAGGTTGAGCAACTTGTTGAGCCGGGTTCTGAACCACGGGATTCTGAGCAGACCGACAAACATTGGCAAGATGGCCTGACTTCCCATAGTTAGTACAGAAACGGCATGGAAGTTGCGGCTGGTGGTGACTGTTGCATCTATTACACAAAGGTGCATTCCCTGAATAGGGTTTCTTTGCTGGAGGCTGTGCGGGTTGATTGAGAGCTGCCTGGTTAGCTTGGGCAGTGACAGCATAGTTTTGGGAAGCCTTACGCTTCTTTGCCCTTTTCGATGAACCAGAAACCTTTCCATTCCCGTTTTGACCTTTCTTGCTATCCTCCTTCTCAACCGATTGTTTCTTGCCCTTGTCACCCTTCCTGTGCAGCTTATTCTTACGAATCTGCGACTCAGTCAATGTCGCCGATAACTCGATCGCCTGACGGAGTGTGGCAGGGTTACTACCAGTAAGGATGTCTTGTACCGAGTCAGGTAGACCATCGATGTACCTCTCGATAGCCTTGTCGAGTGGGGTGACCATTGTTGGGCAAAGCAAACTCAACTCCTCAAACCTGTCAGTATATGCCCTGTGCTCACCACTATCTTGCTTCAATACATCAAACTCTTTCTCCAACGCTCGCTGTTCATGGCGAGGACAGAATTCCCTCATCATAAGGGCTCTAAGTTCAGCCCATGTCTGTGCGAGAGCAACTTCTGCACCTCGGTCTCTCATTACCCCATTCCACCATGTAAGAGCCCTCTTCTGAAACACGCTCGAAGAAAACTCGACCTTGCGATTATCCGGGCACTGCACGTGGCGAAAAGTATTCTCAATGCTTTCGAACCACTGAAGAAGCCCAGTTGCTCCTTCAGAACCACTAAACTTGAGTGGTTTAGCCTGGTTAAAATCCTTGTATTTGCATGGAACATTGTTGTTGTTGTTGGCCTGGTTCCATTGAGCAAAGAGATTTGGAAATTGGGCAGCCATCTGCTGCGCAATGATTTCTGCCAGCTCGGCAGTTGCTATCTGGTTCTCGCGTCGAGGAGGCATTCTAAAAGAGGAAAACATGAAAGGAAACGAGTGAGATGTTTGGATGAAGAGAATGAGATGAAACAAAATCAACAAAAGCAAAGATGGTGATCATTCGTCCGCATTACCAAGCAAACAAACGAATCACAGTGACTAATCAAAGTAAATGGGTCAAAAATAATGTATAATGAAGACATGCTCGCCTATAAGTGAACACTCATCCCAAGAATTCCCAGGTAAGCACAACTGGTCTCGCGTCTGATGAGATGTATACGAAGTGCTTGCCTAGACAGAAAACCCAGAATACAGGCATTCACCCTTCCAGTTTGCACGTGTTCACATTATTTAAAACCCAAAACCTTGACGAGATTTTGAAAATTTGAAGGCACAAGGCCAAAAATTTTAGTTAAACCGAAAGGGTTCAAAACCTTACAAAAGAGGGTTCAAAACCTTGTAATAAATTATCCAAAAACAGATGATCGTTTTTCAAAAATCGTTTCGGAAAATTTTGTTCTTGTTTTGTTAGTCACCTAAGGATAGGTGATGTACATGTTTTAAGATCTAAACACAAGATAACTTGTGTTAGGGTCCTAGAAAAGTTATAGTCTAGGTCAAAGCATTACTAATAACCTAATTCCCTATAACCATTGGCTCTGATACCAACTCTTCTGTCACACCCCGACCACGTATAACATACAAGACGTGGCGGAAAACGTCGGGGAGTGTTGTAACAGAATTAATTGTTTCATAACCATGGCATACAAAGTTGTATTTTATTTATCAACACAAGAGTTTCATTGTTTTAAACAGAAATACAGAGTTTATAACATAATTAAACATAGTCTATCTTCTTTTAAAGTCTCTAAGGCACAGGTCCACCCTAGAATCATGATCAACATCCTACGGAAAAGCTCCTGAAAACACATGTGAAAATAGGTACGTCAGCATAAAAATGCCTGTGAGATACATAGGTTTTGTGAAAATAGGATTCATGACTTATGTTTAAGAAAAATGTTTAGTCATGAACCTTGTAATTTGCTTTGTCTTGTAAATCATTTGAAAACGATAAGATCAGATGATATGTATAAGTAAATGTAAGGTTAAATGATTAACCATGTAAAATGAGTTTGTATAAGATATGTTGTTTGTAAAACAATGTCTTGTGAAAAGTATGTTATTTGTATAAAATGTTATATGTCTCAAATTGAAATGATTCAAATAACGTTACGACATGTAATACCATACAAACACTTATATATAGGAAGTACCAGCGGCGTATCCACCATGCTTGTATCATATTACACACGCCTCGTTACTTAATCACTTAATCAAACCAAACCAACAATGTAGGATGTCTATGTCTAAACCAATTGTCAAATGTATTGGATAATCTGTCAAAGTGTTTATGTCAAGATGTAAATCATGTAGTGTAAAACAAATGTCAAACATGTTTATGTGTCAAATGTAAACCATGTCAAAATGTCTATGTCAAATGTCCATGTCAAATGTCTTTGTCAAATGTCTTTATCAAATGTCTTTGTGTAAAATGTCTATGTCAAAATGTCATGTATGGCAAGTGAAATGTATCAACTAAACCATATGCACAAAAACAAAGTATTGAAGTAAAACATGGTTTAAATCAATATTATGTCTTGTGGGAAATGCTTGCTAATACTGAATATGAACATTTATGCGGTATTGTGAAAATGCATACATCCAAGCTTTGTGACTGTGGTGATAAACCCTTAAACAAATTAAAGGTCTATCTGTCTTATATCATCGAATTCGGTCATTCCTTTCATCCCCACCTAACCGGGATGTCCGGAACGGGATTTGTCAATTCCTATGGTACCACTACCTACTGACGAACGGCGTAGCTAATGTTAATGAATGTATTGTCCCATGTAAACAAACCAAATGTCATACCAAAATGTAAGCATGTGAAAACAATGCACTAAGTATGTAATCAAATGAACATACATAGCGTGAAATGTCATGTAAAACGATGTACTAAGTAGGCACACAATGGCATACATAGCATAAAATGTCATGTAAAACGATGTACTAAGTAGGCACACAATGGGCATACATAGCATGAAATGTCATGAAATCATGTACTATAATGTACTAACGAATATAGCAGGTATATGATGTGAAAACAGGAAAGCTTGAAAGTAACAAGTAGGCACATGTGTTCCACCCCAAAACGTTTGGAAAACTGTAAAAGAGGGGTCTATGTACTCACTTGAGATTGCTCAGATGTCTTAAGATAATCACCAAGCAATGCTAGAGATCACGGAATCAAAAGGCACCTAATATAGGTAACTATGTTAATAAACCGGACCTATATCGGAAGACTGGGTAGCATTAGGGTTTGTAAACCAAATGAGTGTAGGAACTCATGTGATATGGTTTAACAAAGCCTACATGCTAAATGATACTTAACCTAAGTCTTATCGACCCATTACGACCCGTTTAGGAAGCTTATGCTACTTTAACGCGTCATTCGCGTAAAACGCGTTCGGAACGCCTAACCAGCCCTATGACAAGTGTTATATGCCTAAACATGTTACATAATCAGTTATGTGGCAAAAGTTTAGGTTACATATGCTAAATTACCAATTATGCATGAAAAGGGTATTCTGGTAATTTACCTAAGGCATATAAACAACCTATCATACAACTACTCAAACGATGTGACCATAGGGTATAACCTCGGAAGGTTACCCTACCTACTATGGTCACCTAATGTATTTGGTTAGATCCTAATGATCGACCAAATGGGTCGAGCTCGAAGGTATAGGCGATTTATTAGATCGCCTACCCTACGACTCTAGAAAACGTGGTAATCAGTGGGCATAGTCCCAAGGGACTATGACCAACGTGATTACACTCACGTTGCGAAGTTCTAACGAACTTCGCATTGACCATAACTGGTCAATGCAGAAAGTCAAACAAAGTTTGACTTTCAGACTCGAAAGACTCGAAAAGCAATAAAAGAACGAAAGAATACTTACGAAGGGTCCCCGAATGCTAATTTCGATCCGAGAATCTCAGGTATGAAACAATGGTTTCAACTTAGAGTTTCTAAGATCAAAATTCTTGTGAGGAATGAATGAAACATATGGTGGGTATTTATAGTTTTTCCCGAACCGTTAGGATCGTTTCTTGGAAAAGGGGAAATGATCTCGTCCGAACACTTGTCGGAAAGTTGTGGTGGCTCTTTGGCACTCACCATAGGGTCTTGACAAGTGTACTTGCCCTTTGGGGTGTTGGAAACTTGATTAGAATTGCAAAACACTGAATCTGGTCACTAAACTGATGTTTCTACCCAGAGTAGGCAGTCGCGTAGCGCGACTGGTAAGGACATATGCAGTGGCGCTACGCCACTGCCCCCTTGTTTCAGCAAACTTTCAAAATTGGCAGAAATGGTCCCTGCAGCCCGTTTAAGCGATTTTCGATGCGTTTGAACCCCGTTAACCTCATTTCAAGGCTCTAAAATGAAGTTAAAGTATAGGGAACTCAAAACATGCTCAAAAATATCTAGGATGTCGGTTCGTTTGGCCGTACGATCGCGATGTTCGCTTAATTACGATGGAATGCGCATAAGCGCGAAAAACGATCCAAATGACGTGACGGATGGATTTTTCTTATGGCGAACACTAAAATATAATATAGTCATGCTTACATAAATTTTTGGATGTCCGAATGTATTCAGAACGTAAGTTATGCGCGAAAATGCAAACTTGTGCACTTTTTGACACTTTTAGTCCCTGAATGACCCAAAAGTTTATTTTAGCACACCAAACCCCTCAAAGCCTATTTCTAAGCTATTTAAAGGATATTTAAGGTGTGTTTAACTTATGGTCATGTTCCGGAATGTTCGTTACAGTTCAAATTGACATACTTTCGCAGTTTGTCATATTTAGTCCCTGTAAGCGAATGAATTTGTTTTTGACATACCAAAGCCTTCAAAACTTATTTCTAAGTTATGTAAAGGTTATTTAAGGTATGTTAGGTATATGTTGATGTTCCGGAGTATTTCTCGCATTAAACTGATTACGTTTACGCATCAGTTTGCGTATAACTCTCCAGAAAGCGATGTAGAGTTTGAAATTGAACAAAAGTCAAAACATGAAAAATGTAAAACACAATCAAACAAACATTGGGATCAAATAACATTGTTTTATTGATAATAGAACTGTTCACAATGATTACAAGCACGGTTGTTACAACTCATGTTTCATGTACTTGAAAACAGCAAACTGCTTCTTCAGTAGATCAACTTTGTTTTTCTTGACATCTGCATTTCCCGCATATCTCTTTTCCAATGCATCCCACATATCCTTTGAATTTGTGTACTTCTTGAAGGTATGCTTGATGCATCAGGTAAGGACATTTTGATTACAGCCAAGGCTCTCTTTTCAGCCTCATACATCTTTTTATCAGCCTCTTCCATGTTCACATAGGCAGTTCTACGTGGTCTGCCCTCAAAGTCATGTGTTGGGTTTGTGTACCCATCTTCAATACAAATCCACATTCGTGTGTCCTGATATTCAGTGAAGGATTGAAAACGATCCTTCCATGTCAAATAATTCTCCACCTTCATCATCTTAGGTGGTTTGTTGGTAGTGCCAACCTCATGCTCCATTTTCAATAGCTCATTCAAAGTTGACATGTTTGACATTTTAAACGTTGCAGACTGATAAAATCGTACAAATTTTCTCCGAAAACAGTGGTTACCAAATTACACCGTTAGAATCGTCTCGAAAAGACGAATCCAATGATATCTAATGTCGAAAACCGAATTCGGGATTTTCCAGAGGTTTTTTTTGTCCTAAAAATGCAAGGAATTTAACGGTGCAGACGGTTTACAAAAACGAGCTACGGATCAATTTCTATTTGCAAAACACTGAAATTTTTTCGACGCTTGCCAACCGAAATTCTACCACTTTAATTATGCTGTTAATTTCGCTGTAATTGTGATTAATTTCGCTGGCCTGTTATATGTTTCAATTTCGCTGATCAAAGCTCGCTGAAAGGTCAATTTCGCAGGTCAAATTCGCTGGTCAAATTCGCTGTCTATTTTCGCTATTACGACGACTAGTAAAGTCGCCGAAAACCGTAATAATTTCGCTGTGGAAAATTATACGGTTACCAAAGTCTCCTTTGGATTTTAACTTCGCCGATAAGTTCGCTGGTCTGTTGCAGGTCAGGCAAATTCGCTGACTTCTTAAATTCGTTGAACCAGTATAATTAGAAACTTAATCTGATCAAAATTTTGAAAAATTTTCCCAGATTCTCCTAACACCTTCCTGCAGAATCACAAGGCAAAATATCAGTAAGTTTTCGAAAAACAATATGATGAACACGAAGAACAGTCTTCGAATTCCAGCCAAATACTCTTCAAAAGCAACCAAATACTGTCCTGAATACTTGCAAATCAGCAAAAACAAACAAACAAACCGATCAAACACAAACAAAATCGCAGAAATATTATCAGAACTCCAAAATTTCGAAACCCTAATTTCAGGTTTCAACAATTTCGAAATTTTTCACCCAAATCTGCCAAGCACAATTCTGAACCGAGCCTTCAAGAGCCAAAAGCTCTGATACCAATTGTAGGTCCCCTTGACGTATAGATCTTTCACAGAATTGTTAATCTAATCAAGAGTGCAGAATCCTCTTGATCAGAATATAGCAGAAAACGTGTAGGAACAGAAATCAGCAATTCACAATCAAACTGGGTTTTTATTGATTATCAATCTCACGAATTACAATCAATCAAAACCCTAACCAACACTACAATTTCGTCCAAGCCTATTTGCTCTCACGAAATTCCTCACAAAAACGTTTTGGCTGATTAACCTAAACCCTAAAGCCTAACCTTGTTTATATAACACAAGGTTTGCAACTTGGGCTAGAGTTTCCTACATGGGCAAGCCCAATTCGTCCACCCTTGACCCAACTGGGTTTTGTTTAGCCCAAACTCTATTATTCCACTAATACAAAGCTAAACCCGCTAACCGTTTATCGTTTTACTAATTACAAGATATCCAAAGACCAAATCTAAGCTGTTGTCACAAATATGCACCAACATATGGTTGTTGAGCAACCTGATGATAAATTGCTTTTCTATGATAATCGTTGTTTCCGAAAGGATCTTGTCTTCCGGTTGCTTCTTTGTTTGTACACTCTCGTTTAAAATGTCCTTTTGCTCGGCAACGAAAACAAGTAACCTTCGATTTGTCAAAACCTAGCTGAGATGTTGCAGCTTCACGAAGATCATCTCTTCCGGTGATCTGTTTGAACTTTTCTGCTCTTCTCAAAACGCTAGCTAAACACCACTTGAAGTCCATCAACTCAAGTTCTTCAGAATCAATCTGATCATAATCCTCTTTAGTAAGCATCGGATTTCCGATTCGTCCTACAACTAAGCTTTTATACGACTCTAACACAGTGACAAGAGATGCCATGTGTTGCTTCGCAATATCTGGAGAAATTTTTTGACCATTTTGAATATGTAATGCAACATTGCATTGCAATACTTGACCGGTAAAATTTGTTGAACTTTGTTGTTGAGAACTTGGTGTCGCGAAATTTGGTTCAAAGCTTGAATAAGACGAAGAATATTAACTGCTCTGATTTGTATTGCTTGCATTTGTTTTGGAAGAATTTTCAGCACTGAACGCAGTTTGAATCTTCAGACTCGGAGTAGTCTCAATCTTGTTTTCTCTGTAGTACAGACTAACATCCTGTTGAGCACCCGGACTTCTCATTGTAGCAGTTTTTCGAATTGATAGCTCATGTTCTTCCAACTTCTGGATAAACCTACTTAAATTCATATCTTCAAATTGTCAGTTATGCTTTAAAATCAACATATATGTTCCCCATTCATTCTGTGGTAACGCATCGGCTAGCTTATCAACCCATTCTTCATCTTCTTTCTTGATGTCCAATCTTTTCATCTCCATGACTAGATGACAATATCTCTCAATAATCTTCCTAGTAGTCTCACCTTCAAAATCTGTAAACATATCAAACAATTTCTTTAGTAATGCTCGTTTATTTTTTTATCATATCAGCACTACCCTTAAACTTTTTAATCAACGCTCTCCAGATTGATCTTGCAGTTCCCTCATGTTGAAGCAAAACAAAAATATCTTCTTTTACCGTTTGTTGGAGAATGCTAATCATCATTTTTTCACTGGTGTTTCTTAATTTTTCATCCGGTAAAAATTGACTTAATTGTTTTTCATTTCCAAGTTCATCTTTCGGTAAAGTATAATCTTTCTCTAAAGAAACCCATGCATCAAACTTGTTTGCTTGCACCCAGTTTTCAAAACGATCTTGTTACCCTTTAAAGTCCTCAATGTACATAAGTTTTGGAGGCTTTTGGAAAGTTCCTGTTTCATTTTTGATACCGACAGTTTCGGCAACGGTAACTGGAGCAGCCGGGGCAGTAGCAAAAGCGTTATAAAATTCGTTGTCCATGTTGTGGTACAAAAAATTTCACAAACTATTGATTTCAAACAATCTTAAATGTCACACGAGCTGGAAATTCTCAAACCGTACGAACTAGATACTTTCAAGCGGTCTGAAAAACTTTCAAACGACTTGGTTTAACTCGTGCGATCTGGTAAAATTCAAACGATATGGAGATATTCAAACCGTGCGATCTGACGTAATTTCAAACCGTGCGACCTGACTTGATTTCAAACGACCTGACCTACTTCCAAACGACCTGGAATTCAACTTCACATGACCTGGAATTAATTTTCAAGCGACCTGAAGATGTTTCACACGATCTGACTGAGTTTCACACGATCTGACTCAGTTTCACATGATCAGACTGAGTTTCACACGATCTGACTCACCTCGTACGACCTGATTTGCTCAAACAGTGCGACCTGAGATACTTTCGAACGATCTGAAAGATTTTTCACACGATTTGGCCAAAATTCAAACGGTTTGGATGAAAATCCACCTCGTTTGAGAATTCTAAGTCCAAAAGTTCATGATTTTGTCAATTTTTATCAAGTTTTAGGTTGAATTTGGTTCTGATTTTTTCAATGATTGTTCAAAACAATGTTTTACGCGTTATTTGTCAAAATCAGGTCATTTTAACCCTGGAATCTCGGTAAATTTGATGAGAAAGTGTAGAAAGATGAGTAGAAATGAGTAGAAATCAGTTTTTATCCGTGAAAACAAGCTGATATGGTAAGAACTCTTCCTCCTGAGCTCTGATACCACTTGTAGGATCGGGATACGACCTAACGAGTCGTTCTGAAGAGTTCTCGATCAATAAGAAAGGCGGAATTAGACGTATTGATGTTATAGCAGCTAGATTTGCACGTAGAATCACTTTAACTGTTGATTGTATTGATTTGATAGTGTTTACAGATTGTTCGACACTTCGGCAGCACTTCGTCTCCGGAATCACAAAGTTTCAAATGAAGACCTTGACTCACCTATTTATAGGAATGCTACCAGACAAGCCAGACCGCACGAGCTGGCCAGAAAGCATGAACTGTCCAGAAAGCACGAGCTGTCCAGAAAGCACGAACTTGTCAGAAAGCACGAACTTGCCAGAAAGCACTAACTTGGTCACCTAGTGTGAGGTGGCCTAGCCACTTCGTGTGAGGTAGCCGGTTCAGGTCTGTTTCCCATTTCTCTCGTACAACGTGTCCTGGTCTATCTAATCTAGTTTACATGACTCGATACAAGACGAAGTCAACAGACATATGCACTAACACTATGGAGTTGGTGAATGATGAGGAGCGTCGAAGACCCCGTTGGGAGTATGATGATCCATATGACTAGCTAGGTGCTACCGGAGATTTATTAAGAATTTTTCTAAATTAGTGCAGCCTTCGACACTAATAACCCCAAAAGGAAAAGGGAAATTGATTGGACAGCAAGATAGTAGGAAGCTTTTCGGACCCTTGAAAGAAAAGTTGGGAGCGTGTATGATGGAATCCGAAGGAAGTTAAGATACTCACATGCCCTTGGCAGAGTTATCTTACAATAATAATTAACACGCTAGTATTCAGGTTGCTCCATTTGAAGCCTTGCATGGATGGAAGTGTTGATCACCGTTATGTTCAGCTAACATGACAAAGGACAATTAACCAGACCTTAGTTTATCTAGGAAACCAGTGACATGATTTTCCTGGATCGAGGGAAGGTTAAAAGTCGCCACTTGATCAACAGAAGGATTACATGGTCAATTGAAGGAACTATTGCGATTCCAGATTGAAGATTTGATTCTGTTAATGGAGTTATCTTGCGGAGATGCTATTAGGATTAGCAGAGAAAAGAAAAGCTAAGCCACAATGATTAGGTCCTTTCAAGAGTCCATCTTAAGTTAGATCAACCGCTTATAGGCTCAAGCTACCATAAGGATGGAGTAGTGTACATGATGTATTGTTTGGGTTCAATTGAGAAAGTATATAATAGATAATACACTGATTTTGTTCTTTATAGAGATTTGTTTGGAAGATAAACGTAAGTTTATCAAAGCACCGTAGAAGCAATACATATAGCTAGAAGAGTTATGCTAATAACCGGACATGCGAGTATAGTATTGTACTCGTGTATGCGATTTATTGATTTGGCTATTTGTGGATATCTGAAATGAATGCAAGAAGGAAGGAAGACGAGTTTATGAGATTTGATTCTTTCGAGAGCCAATCTCGAGTTGGATCAATCGAGTGTAAACCCAGACTATCTTAGGTACGGGGTAATGTATATGTAAATATACGTATGTAGGACCCGAATTGGTGGAATTTTGACTTAATCTTCTTGATTAAGTGCTTGTAAATGTTGCACCTTGGAAAGGGTGGAGAGCGTTGAGATGTGAGATTAGGAATTGAGAGTGTATGTAATATAAGTCTACAAAGATTCTTTGTAAGAATCAAAGTTGCTCGCAGAAACTATAAGACTATATTCATTAAACCTGTTTTTGCTGTTTCCACCCAGTGCAAAAACAAAACCTGAAGAGTAAAAATTTCGGGGACGAAATTTCCTAAACAGGGGGAGACTGTGACACCCGACTTTTTAGGCCGTACCGTACAATTGTAACACGTGTTGTGAATAGATAAAACACTGTATTTGACTGATTATGATGTTTATATGTGGAATTTAAAGAGTTGGAAAATTTAAACCATGGTAAAAATTATGTTGGCAACGATAAGATAAACGCTTATCGCATAACGGTTAAAATGCGAAACGAACGTCGGTGACCACCCGATCAGTGTTAAAATCCTCAAAATAGTCTATTATGATTAGAATAATAATTTTAATCATATTCGTGAGGAAAAATAAATTAAAACGCTAAGAAACTCTATTTTTCGAGTTTGAGCGCGTACCGTGCGATGCCGCGCGTATACCGATAAGATACTGTCAACACAGCCTGTCAAGGAAACTGATAATCATTTTAGTAATAATTTAACAAGTTTATTACTTTAGAATGATAAAAATAAATAAAAACGCATAAATCCCTATTTTTGCGATTTTAAGCGCGTACCGCACAGCACAGCGCGCATACTGCCAAATACTGGCAACGTAGTCAGTCCAGGCAAACAAAATATTGTTCAATAATATTTTGGTGAGTTTATTTTTATAGAGTGTTTAAAATAATCTAAAACGCACTAAAACAGGATTAAAACGCTAGATAAAATACCCGGTATCCAGTAAAATACAAGTTTTTGATATATATATATATATATATGTGTGTGTGTGTGCGTGTGAGGTGTATATATAAATGAAAGATGGTAGCCATATAACTCTCTCTCTCTCCTCTCTCTTTCACCTATTGGATGGAAAATAGGTGGGCAATGATGATGTTTCTCAAATCTCATCATATCTTTCATACTTCCAAGACACAATTAAAAAATTCACTCTAACTCTCTTTCCCTAAAGAATTCAGCCGAAAACCCCTTCACACCTCTACAATTTCGAAAATTCAAGCATATTTCTTGAAGATTCAAGTTGATTTCAAGCAAGTTTCAAGTTGGTGTGAAGATCCAAAGGTGTTTTCAAGTTGAAACAACCTCTAAACATCAAAAATCTTGTTAAAATCCACTAAAAACTTGAAAGGTATAAACTTATTTTCAAAATTTCATTCTTGAGTTTTAGTGATGATAAAGATGATGGAAAGTTTCGCTTGTTCTTGGAATAAAACACAAACTTGAAACTAATAACAAATGGGTTTTCAAAGAAAATGAAAATGAAGGTATGTGTATATATATGTATAAACGTGAGTGTGTGTATACATGTGTATTTGAGTTGAGTTTTGATTTTGGTTAATTCTTGTTTGATTTGATTCTCGAAAATGAAATGCGTGCATGATCAAAAGGTGATTTATGAAAGTTCATATGATTAAAAGATTGTAGGATCGGTTTTCGACTCTGAAACGATTGCGTATCGACACGTGTGACGTGCGGAATCCGTACACGTGCGTGGACCGAACACGAGAACGTACTAAATCTGTGATTCGATTGAATATGTGAAAAGATTACAAGTACCGTGAATCACCTCTTGCACTTTCTCTCTCTAGACTCTCTCTCTAGATTCAAAGCTCTCCAAGTTCCAAATGTGCAAAAGTCCTAAATGAGAACCCTAAAGGTTCTATTTATAGGCCAAGGGGCTTTAATGAGATTTCTCATTAATTACATAAATGCCACCTTGCCTTTTCACTAAGTATAACACTATAAAGCATGGTTAGATCAGTTTCTTGCTACGGACTCGATTGACGGAGGCGATAGACATTACTGCACTAACAGACTCCCCTTTGGATATTGCCGCAGTCAATCTCGTAGCATCTTGTCTTTCTCTCTGAGTCTTCTTGAAGGCTTGACATCTTCAGCAAATACAGACTGCCTCTTTCTCGAACAGAATCCCCGTGGATCTGTCTTCAGCTTCAGCTGCTCCCCCTTTCGGTAGACTCTTTCTTCAGGCTCCCCTTTTCGTCAAGCTTCCATGCTTTTGCGATCGACACCTTGCTTTCCTTATACAAGCTCTTATGGGATAGTTACATGGCTCCTTGAATCCACGCTTCCCCTTGCGTTGAGCTCGTCTTCAGACTCCCCCTTAGACTCGGCTATCGGGATCGTAGTCTGGAATATCATCTGCAAATCTCAAACATTTATAAGTAAAAACATTATGAACATCCAAGATTGAAAATCCTGGGTCTCTCAGCATAGGCTAGAATATTTTTACAATGAAAGCATTTTCGATTGTCCAGGAATCGTGACCTGGCTCTGTTAAACTTTCTAAATCAAGATCCTGGCTCTAAGATATAATAATATGGATATATCCGGGAATACTTGATTCTCTCTCTCTATCAACAATCTTTCTAGATTTGGCAGTATTAAGCGAACAGGATCGGAAACTGGCTCTTTTACAGATTTTAACAATATAAGCATCCGAATCCCTCACAGTTAATCATCCAAGTCCAAATTAATGACCTTGGAGATATCACAAACTGTTTTTGAGTTTTTGATTTTAAAAACTTCAAGTCTCAAATTAATGAACTTGTTTTATTTTCAGAAACACGATCAGCATACTTAGATTTTGAAACTCAGCATTCAGACATCGGTTGTCGAAAATAAAGTAGAATCAAAATCTTTTTGTATTTTCCTGAAACATAAAGCAGTAAAGAAATATTTACAGACATATTTACAGACAATATTTTTGTTTGAGTTCGCGTCAGAGGATCATATCAGTTTATGACAAATCACAAGCACCGTTGAGCTTTAAACACTTTAAGTTCTAAACGATTCACTTAGATTGTCAGTATACTGATCCACTAAAATTTTCACACAAAGTTCAATCGATTCGAGATACGAGATTAGTGTTTTAAGGACTTAACTTATTCGCGTGTCCCACCTCAGAATATACTCCCGTATCAAAATTCCCTAGATTCAGTCTTACAGGTGAGTATACCAAATTGATATATGTAATCTGGGTAATGCGAGGCCATGAGAGCTTAGGTTAGAACTTCCATTCAGACAAAGAGATGATGGCTCGACTTTTAGGTGTGTCCCGTTTGGGGATCTTTTCTTCAACAGCACATGATTAGCATTTTTCAATGTTTCATTATTTTTTATGCTGAGGGTGGGCTTTATGATTAAAGCAGTGCAGAGTATTATACGAGGACTAGGCTATTGCTCCCGCAAAATCAGAAGTCCCGGTATAATACCCCAGATATCATCACGTACAAAGACCTAGTATGTCAGAAATAGAAAGCCTTTCAAACAAGATTTCGGGGGTTACCCATATATCCAAGAGATGTTCCCCACGAGATAAGTAAGTATTGATATTTAGGTTTATATCTCGAAAACAATCTACTAAGCGTGTAAAACCCTACTGGCATATCATTAGTGAGACCATTTATCACATTTTAACTTTCCAATTCTTTAGCGTACCGTGATTGTCTACTGATGTACTATCATTTCCTCTTTTTACACAAAAACTCATTTTTGAATTTTTATCATGTTTTTGGCTTTTTCAAATTTTCTAATGTTTTTGGATTTTCTGAAAATATCTTACTCCCCCTAAAATGCAAAACCATTTAAAGAAAATTTGAAAAACCGATACTGATAGCTTTGTTTCGCCATCCATTTTCTGCATCTCATGCTCTGTTTTGCAGAAAATATAACGTACCCCCATGATTTACAACCCATTGATTTTCGACAGTTTGAAAACCGTTTTTCAATCTTGTGAAAGTAATCATGTTTATTCCGCCGTGTGGGTTTCGGCATATTCACTCAACATATTTTTGAATTTTTGAATTTTTGACAAAATTAAAAAACAAACATATTTTTGATTTTTCAAGTTTTTGACAAAATAAAAACATGACAAAATAAAAACATATTTTTGGTTTTTAAATTTTCAATTTTTAGGGTTTTTGAAATATTGTTTATTTATGTACAGAAATGAACAAACTCCATGATTAGCAGTTACAGGGTTCAGCAGCCTCCTCTCCTCGTGCCAGGCTGCTCTCACCTCCATCTTGGTATTTTTCAAAATTCTTGAGCACCTACACATTCAAACTATTCAATTACTTGAACAAGTTAGCCCAGGTCTGTTTGACCTTAGGCATTTCAACACAATACGTTTCATTCAACTTCGGAAAATCTTTATCATTTTTCACAAATGAATTTGCATTCCGATTATCACTCATAGAGACCGTTTGTTTCTTTTCAACCCAAGTTTGTCCTTTCGGAGCACCTCTTTTGTAAAAATGTGAATCTGTTTGAACATTATGATTTTGAATAACAACTTTTGGTTTCCAAAACTGGTTTGGTTTTGTTGCATCAACAGTTGTTTTCCAACTTTGTGTTGTTCTTAATCTGGGTGTTACCGATTTCCATGTTTGTTGTGAGTTAGCCTTTGACATTTTCGGCTTCCAAGTTTGCTTTGAATCAAACTTGGTTGACTTCTGATTCACAACATCAGACTTCTTTTTCGTTTCAACACCAACAGGTTTAAGATTTGGACAATTTCGACTGAGATGTCCAATTTGATCACACTTAAAGCAGGTTCTCTTGGACACATCTTTAACCTGTTGTTGTTGCTTCTTCTTTTGAGCATAGAACTCTTCATTAGACTGTCGTCTAAATTGGAGTTCTTTCTCTTCTTAAGAACTTGTTCCGTGAACAAAGTTCATCTTTTCCTGATAATTTGGTGTTTTATTTCTTTTCCAATTTTGTTTCTTTTTATAACCCAACCCAGCCTTCATGTTTTTCTTTTTGTAACTAGGTTTGTTATAAAAAGATTTCTTGCCTTTTCCAGCAAACTTTGAAATTTTAGACTTTTCAATCTCTACCAGTTTGAAAACTTTGTTGATTTTATCTGAAATCACATTTTGAATTGGGAATTCATTATCCGAAAATAGTTTGTCTGATCCAATCATGGTATAGACCAATCCTTTTGAATCATCATTCACAACCTTTTCAGATTTTGAGAGTTTAAGATAACTATCATGAAAACTTCCCTCATTTTCATCTTGTGATTCAGACTTACCTGTTTTGGTAGACTCCTCTACTAAAACACTTTCAACAACCTTACCAACCACCTCTGAATCACTGATGTCATCAGATTTGGTGTAAGTCACATCGATGTTGTCAGGTAACTGGTCAACCATGTTTATTGCTTTTTCCACCTTTTCGCCATCATAGAATGTATAATTATTCTCCAACGGTGGTGGAACCTGATGGTATTCAGACCCAATTCCCTTTTTGTTCTTTTCTGACTCTTTCCCATCGGGTGTGATGTTGAAAATATGTTCCAGAATGTATGATGACGCTTGGTAACTTTGCAATTTATTGACCAACTTTTCTTTATCTGCCAATTCTTGTTTAAGCTTAGCGACATCATCAATGTATTAATTTAAAACCATTTGTTTTCCTTCAAATCTGGCTTCAAGAAATTTAGTGTTTTTCTGACATGCACACAATCTATCATCTAAACTTTTGACTTTACTTTTCAAAGTTTCATAGGCTTCTTTTACAGTATGATATGATAATTTCATTCCATCATATTCTTTTTGCAACTCCTGAATTGTTTTATCTTTTGGAACACATTCATTGCAAACAGCTGAACATTTTTCTTTTAATATTTTATTTTCTTTTTCAAGATCATCACATCTTTGATTCAGCTTTTCATTTTCTTGTTTCAAAAACTTTTCACCTTTTATCATTTCATGACTTTTATTTTTGAAATTTTTTTCTATTTTGGTGAATTCAATGTCTCTGATTTTAAGCTTTTCATCCTTTTCAGTACAAGCACTGCACATTTCCATGCATTTCTTGCACTGTTGTTCAGCTTTATTATCGGCTTTATTTTCATTTTCATCAATTTTATTGGTGTTAGACGACTTAATAGATTCAGTTTGAATTTTTTCTGTTGTCACACCTTCTTCTGACGTCTGCTTCAACTCATTCACCAACTTATTGCTTTCATCAACAATTTCCTCTACAGTTTTCTTCTTCTTCTCTAAACTCGCATAGATCACCTTCCTTATTCCTTCCTCTACCTTTTGTCTATATCTCGGAATCTCTTCGAGACCTTTGCACCAAACCCCTACAGTTGGTATCGCGGCAACTAGTGCTTCAAAATCTACCTTATCAGGATCAACTGTCGGGTTTCCTTGAGGATCAACAAAACATTCTTTCTCTTTACACCGTCTATTTGCATACTTCTCTTCTTTGATAGCATCATACACATCACTCAGATAACCTCATGCCTGTTTTTCTTCTCGGCTCTCAGTATCCAACACCCTTCTATTCATGATTGACATTTTCGAATCACGTCTTTGATTTTCGCACCTTGTTTATCTTGTTTATCACCTTGAATCACCTGAATCAATCAAACAACACTGATCAGTTCAAACACTTACCAAACAACTGGATCAGACGAGTATCCGATTGAGTGAGTCAACAAAAGTCAACAGTGACAATAATCGGGTGACAACACTGTCCGATCGGGTGGGGATGATGTCCGATCGGGTGACAATGCTATCCGTTCGAGCTGTTTTCCGTTCGAGCTGCTGTCCGTTCAAGTTGTTGTCCGAACGAGCTGTTGTCCGAACGATTCACAATGTATTTGATAGAGTGGTAATCCGAACGACCTGTTGTTCGATCGAGTCACAACAATGAACTTTCAATTCTCATGCAAAATGACAGAAACTTTTAATGATATCAAGATAAATGGACGGCAACCTTTATTGATTCACGAACATTATTAAATTCCAATTTGATTTCTAAAGGACCTCAAAAATTAATGAACTGACAACAACTTTGATGCAAGTGATAATGTGATATCTACAATTTAAAGTGGCTGCCAACAATTTTCAATACTTCACATGCATACTGACAACTTTGAACTTACAACTATCCTTCACATGCAAACATTAAAGCTTTCACATACAGTAAGAAGTGGCCGACACACTATAGAACTGACATCACTTTTGATATCACTTTGTGATTGGGCCGAAAAACTTTGATCTTAATATTGATTGGGCCGTTCAAAACAAACACAAATATATTGTTTTAAAGACACACCGATTGCAATTAATGATTTAGTTGAACTGCTGATAAAGTTGACTAAGTGACTTGAACGGGTGGGACGTGGGTCGATCGGGTGGCACGTGGGTCGATCGGGTGGGACGTGGGTCGATCGGACAACAATTCAACTAAACGCTACTTGATCGGGTGGGAGTTTGATGTGTGCCATAAAACCCACGAAGTCCATCATGCATTTTCATTATTTTAGGTTAATTATATCTACATGTATTTCTTTTATTTGTTAGTTACTTAGTTTAGTAGTAGATAATGGGTTAGTGGGTGGTTAGATTATTTACTAGTTTCATCAACTTATATAATGGCTTTAGGTGTTTTGAGATTATTATGAATGAAATGAATTAAGTCTTGAGTTTCTCTCTAAATATTATTCTAGTTTCCATCTATTTTCTTAGGAGTTTGACCCACTTTAACGGGTTATCTATCAAACCAAGTGGTACACATCATTGGTATCAGAGCCGCCGTGATCCCCCCGGACCCATGGCTGCTCACACTCTATCCGAAAACGAGTTTCTTCAATGGATGAATGAATCCTTGGCGAAACTCGAGCCTCAATTGCAAACCATTTCCAATGAGTTGCGATCTATCCGAACCGCATGGGAAGCCCCACGAATCCAAACCCCAAAACCACCAACAGTTGCCATCAAACCACCTTCATCAACCGTTGCCGCACCGCCATCGTCCTTGTTAACCGCTTCCGTCACACCCCCACAAATTGCAACCGAACCGCCACCAGAAACAAAACTATCTCCGCAACCGTTTACTCCACCACCAAAACTTGCCACACCATTAGCAACACCACCACAAATCCTCACCACACCATCAACAACAATTGCCGTTACAACCAAGATTAAAATGAAGAATACGATTCCGACAATGACTACACGGAACTCCTCAAGATCTATTCTGCCTAACAAAGCTTTGGAAGAAAGAACTTCGACAAATAATGTTCACACAAAAAAAGAACTTGCAACTATGTCGAAGGTCCCCGGTGGCATGAGGAGACGTGATTGGCGACCACCGTGGCACTACGTTGAGACCACACTGTGGCGTTTCACTATGACTTCTCCAAACGCTTTGGGACGGACCGAGTGGCGTCCGCCGTGGTTTCCACCAAGTTGTAACCGGATTTTCGCCTTGCGGACAAGTCGAATTCGAGTGGGGTGGAATGATGTGTGCCATAAAACCCACGAAGTCCATCATGCATTTTCATTATTTTAGGTTAATTATATCTACATGTATTTCTTTTATTTGTTAGTTACTTAGTTTAGTAGTAGATAATGGGTTAGTGGGTGGTTAGATTATTTACTAGTTTCATCAACTTATATAATGGCTTTAGGTGTTTTGAGATTATAATGAATGAAATGAATTAAGTCTTGAGTTTCTCTCTAAATATTATTCTAGTTTCCATCTATTTTCTTAGGAGTTTGACCCACTTTAACGGGTTATCTATCAAACCAAGTGGTACACATCAGAGTTCCCGATCGGGTGACTTTGACGCTGATGTTGTAACTCATTCGGGTAGCACTGATGTTGCTCGATCGGGTGGCACTAATGCTGTTCGATCGAGTGGGACTTTGCAATATATCAAGTGACGAACATATCAGCGTTTTCGGACATAAAAACTCAGATTTCTCTCAACCGGCTTGGAATTTTGACCTGAAAATTTGTAGGGTTATAGATCAGCTAATTTCGCACAACATATCAAAAAATCAGCTAATTTTGACCGTAAAAACCCTGTCAATTTTACAATATTCGGTGTAAAACGTGAAGAACAAGAAAAACAATGAAAAATTTGACAAATCTGGATGTTTTTGGCTCTGAATCTGATCAACTGTTGAACGATTCTATAAGTTTGATCTTCGCAATCGAGCTCCTGCTCTGATACCACTTGTAGGATCGGTTTTCGACTCCAAAACGATTGTGTATCGACACGTGTGACGTGCGGAATCCATACACGTGCGTGGACCGAACACGAGAACCTACTAAATCTGTGATTCGATTGAATATGTGAAAAGATTACAAGTACCGTGAATCACCTCTTGCACTTTCTCTCTCTAGACTCTCTCTAGATTCAAAGCTCTCCAAGTTCCAAATGTGCAAAAGTCCTAAATGAGAACCCTAAAGGTTCTATTTATAGGCCAAGGGGATTTAATGAGATTTCTCATTAATTACATAAATGCCACCTTGCCTTTTCACGAAATATAACACTATAAAGCATGGTGAGATCAGTTTCTTGCTACGGACTCGATTGACGGAGGCGATAGACATTACTGCACTAACAAAGATGAACATGATAAAGTGAAGTTTTGAAATCATAAGTGTGTATGTATATGAGTTGTGTATGTATGTATGTATAGGTATGCATGCATGTGAAATTTTTTATGACTAAAGTCTTAAATGTGTAAGGATATAAGCATATGTCTTGCTTTTATGAATAAATGAGTAGATGATGATGATGTGAAGTATAAAATGTATGAATATTTGAACATGATTTAAGTTTATGATTAGATATATATTTTAGTTCATATAAAATGATGATGATGTTATATGGATGCATTAGATGCATTTACTTGAACATGCATGATGATTTGTGATCATGAAATGATAATTTGATATGATTTGATAAAAAAAATTTTGATCAGATTCTAAACACTAAAATAAGATTATTTTGAAGTGTTTAATGATACATAACTTTGTCATAATGTTTACTAGCCTTGCATGTTGTACTTGGTGCAATAGAAGTTGTAAAATACGTGAAATCGCATGATTTATGTGACTTACACAAAAAATGCACTAATCTGATTATGATCACTATTTTAATCAGTAAATAACATGTATTGTGTTAAAATATCAAGTCATTTCAAGTTGGGATGGTTATAGTAATGTTTAACGCAAAGCTATGCGTTAAAACGGTAAAAAATCGGCTTTTCAAATGATTTTTATAAAACTGATTTAGATCAGTAAGTAAACTGATGTTTTTAGTTTAAAAATAAGTATTTTAACTAATTTTAAGTTTATTTGGTGTTTGGTTGGTCATACATGACTTCCGACGCCCGAAAACGTTACCGAATCGCTAAAATACGCATTTTTCAATGTACACTAGTGTGGGTAAAATTTTGGGTAAACTTTCTGTGGAAAAATGTGTTATGTGGTTTAAACATAAGAATATGAAAATATGTTAAGATTTTAACATGATGTTAGAAATCTAGCTTACGCATGTATGCTTGTACGTTTTGTGCGGTAGAAATAGTGAAAATTGTGTTAGACGTGAAACTTGTTTGTCGAGCATGAAATTTGATACATATACAATATTTTATGTATATTTTCTTTAAAAATGACAAAACAGATATGTTAGCAATATTTCGCGTGTTTCGGTGTTAAATTATATGAACGTTTATGTATATATATTACGACGCGCAAATCGTAGATATATTGCGTATAAACGGGAAAGTTAACGGATTTACACGGTAATGGTCACCAATAAAATCGTTTAAGTTGCAAAATCATAAATATATATATATATATATATATATATATATATGGACTCATCTATATATTAACTTGCCAACATAATCCAAAAATAACAACTTTTCGAGATAATCTCAAAGTTATGTGATAATTCTAAGAAAACAGAGAAACTTAGGATTTTTGTGTTATTGATTTAAAATCATTCATATATATAATAGGACGTGTAGAAATCAATCTCTGGGATTGCGCTATTTAAAATACACACCCAAAGGTGAGTGTCACTATACCCCTCTTTTTACTGTTTTGTATATGTTATGGGGGTAAAACACGTCAAAAAAAGGTTTAATAATGTTTTTGGATTAAAACGTACCTTTTAATATAAATTATATATTTTCGTTGAAAATATATGGATTTGATAAATTATACGTTTCGAGATAAAATGTTTTTGATGAATATATATTTGAGGGCAAACAACTGTATAGCTGGTACGAATAATGCTTGGTCTCAAGAGAGTAAGTAACAACAAAGGCTTACATTTCGGTGGGGGATTTCAGGGGATTCGTATGATTACGTGTATTAAATTGTCATATTAGTAGGATATATATATTATACGTGAGGCAGACATCATATTGTTCTCAAAGAGAGAACCCTGCGCCCATGATGTCGTTTAATCATTTAAGTATTGTACGCGAGGAATTGTTGGTAGATCTATCGGGTTGACAACCCTGTCGTGACCGGTCGCCCCGTGTCAAGTCAAGCGAAGAATTTTGATTCTATTTATTGTCTACCTTTGATTATCCCTACATGGTTAATATATAGTTCGTATCGTCTAGCTAACATACGAGTCCGAAAATTGACGCAATAATTTAATATACAAAACCTGGGTAGTAACAATATTGTCGGGTTCTTGAACTGCGACGGAAGGCCCATGGATTTTATTAAGGAGTAAAATGGACTTTCTAAAATTATATGGATATTTTCAAATAAACACCTTAACAGAAAGTTTTCCTTGGTATAAAATTGTTTGTAAGCGAATATGTGAACTCACCATCCTTTGTGTTGACACTTGATTTTAACGTGTTCTACAAGTACTTGAGTTCGGCTTCGGGGAATTATGGCGTATCTTGTGGTTGTTGATGCATGTTTGGTTTGATAATGTTTTGGACAAACTTTTAAAACTATTTGGGACCAATGTAATAAGATCCATAAGGATCAAAACAATTTAACTATGGTGTGATTGTGACGGACTTTAAGACATTATGTTTTAAAAATCTATGTTTTAATTAAGTGGAAATGTCCAACATTATGATGCATCGTTCAACAAGATACAAATGGGCACCAACTTCCGTCACCACTACGTTTTATATTCCGCTGCGACGTTTTTGGGGTGTGACACCCGCCAGATGGCCCGGTACGAAATACGCATAAAGGATTGAGCCTTCCTACACCGTTGCACACATATTAAATGCCTTGCAAACCATTAACTAATCTGTTACCTTGTTGATTTCATACCGGTTTACAAATACATACATACATACATACAGAAGTTTTACAAGGTTATTCGTGCACACATACAAACACATGAACTCGCTCAACTTTTGTTGATGCTTTCAAACTACATGTATTTCTAGTAACTGATTATGGATCTGGCGGGAGTACAAGGATTATCAAGTTGTGTCTTCAAGTAAGTGATGTCATCCAGTACTGAAGGGTTTGAATCGTGTGTTTTTCCTTGATAGGATCCATGGTTCAAAGCCTCGTTTTTACTAGTGTCTTTTGTGAGGTCCAGTATGGAACTTTAAATTCTGGTTGTCATGTATTCTAAAATTGAAGTCTTGGTTTGATGTTAAACAATGACGGTTGTATTATTTTGAAACTACTAAATGGATGATCATCATGGTTTCTGTCATATAGTTGTTTGTTATGGTTGAATGCAATGATATCCAGCAAGTCACACGTAATCACGCTTCCGCAAAAGTCAGGGTGTGACAGTTTGTTATCAGAGATTCGATTGTAGCAAACTAGGATTCTTTCTCGAGTCTAGACTACAATAATTAGGGCTCTCTCACGAAAATATTTTTACAACATATTTTTCATTGCATACACAAAATGCCAAGATCCGTGGAACAAACATTTTACAAAGGAAAGACAAGAAACACAATGCAAGGTCACAATGGTGGTATAGTCTGCATGGGGTAGACTAGGAAAGATAGAGAAAGATTCATGAGGAATAATGTTAATACATGATTACACGATAAATTTTCTTTGTTTGCATATACTGAGTGTTAGTGGTTAATATATGTGCACATGTCATGATTACTATGTTACAGGCATGCATGTCATCCTCAGAGAGTGGGTTGTTTGATGCCCACGACCCGATAGCAGTCGTTTCAGACGATGAGATTATGCCCGACCCAGAGATATATATGTCAGACACTAAGAGTGATCCTGATATGCTATCCGAGGACGAGGACGACTTCCAGCCATCCGCGCTACCAGATTTTGGCAATGATTTACCTATTGCTGATGGTTTCCCTGTCGAGGATCCTTTTGACATTCCTGCTCCAGTCCATGACCACCTCATCATTGGTCATCCCGATGGTGAGCACATCGTGGCTCCGATCCTCGATGCCGTTCCTCTTGTGGTCATTCATCCCGAGGATTGGCCATTCGATGACTTGTTTGATGAAGACATCGATTTGTTTGTAGATGGTCCCCCAGCTGACGCCCAGGGCGATGGGGAGATTGATGAGGATGTTGTTGTTATCCCTCCTCATGCTGTTCCTATCATTGAGTTGTCTTCTGACTCTAGCTTACATTCGGTTTCAGACTCCTTTGAGTCTGTGACTTCTTCAGCTTTACGGGCAGCCGGATTGCAGCTTTTTTGCTACTAACTCCAACGATGACACTGCTATGTCTGCTGCACCATCACCTGCTCAAGATCCCACACCTCCACACGACCCCGAGCCTGGTCCTGAGCTGGACCTTGTTCCTTTTGGACAGGCTGATATTGCACCTATTGATCCTGAGCCGATTCCTGATCCTAACCATGTTCCGTTTGGATTACCAGATATTGCACCCTTTATTCCCGACCCAGTTCCTGCACCACCTGAATTTCCACCTGTTGATCCATTCATTCCTCCACCACCACCCGCTGATGTTACTCCTCGCCCTCCTGTAGAGTCTGATGTCCACCACACTGATTTGGCGATTGTTTTCTTAGAGGACATCCCTGCACCCCATCCAGGGGAAGGTACTTCGGGCCAGCCCCCGAGTTACGATCCTTTTGCTTCAGCAGCTTTTCCTCCGATTCCGCAGACGACGCCATTCACTCCTTTCACATCTACACCGCTTGACGAGCCATTCCGATGGTTCCCACCATACACTATGTCGATCTCAGACCCCTATCATCCCTCACATTTTGTTGGATACACGCGAGATGAGTTGCTTTTGTCGTTGTAGTTGCAGTTTGAGATATTGGGTCGTAGAGTTTTGGGGCTTGAGCTGACTCCACGTCCTCCACCCTATCCATGTCATCCCACTTTTGTTGCTCCACATTCATCGTCATCTCCTTTTGCACATTCATCTGCTACTCTTGCACCTTTTCAGAGTTTTGATGCTCGTTTCCTTACCGTCGAGTAGCAGATTAGCTTCTTGCTTCGCCGTGTGTATGAGCTCGAGGAGGAGCTCGCACATGTTCGCAGTTTGCTTTTCTTCCCTCCTCCTCCCCCGCCATCAGTATAGTAGGTTTTTGGTCTTATGCAGATGCATTACTTTTGGTGAGAGCACTACTATTGAGCCGAGATTGTGAAGACTTTTGAAGACCACTTTTGACCATGTGATTTTTGGTATATTGACAGACTTATTGGACAAGGGTAGTGTGACCCTATGTCCCTTTTGATGTGATAAACTTTGTAAATAATGTAACTGTGGTCGGTAATTAACAAAAGCTCAATCGTCATGTTCTCACTAAACACCTTATTGATTTACATGTTGTGCTAAGCTTAGGTTGTTGCTTGATTGCTTGCTATGATGATTGCCTATATGTATATGTACATACGAACTCTAGACAACTATTTATTTACTTGACGAATAAGACCCGACCTATTCAATCTTCTTCTTAGAAGAAAGATCCTGCCTCGGAGGAACACCGATACCAACAATCCTCTCCCGACGACCGAGGTAGAATTACAAGAGCGCATCTTACAGGCCATCGCACAACACGAGGCCCTTCGCTCCAAACACAGCGGAGGTACCTCAGGAAATAACCCACCCAATGGTAATGTAAAGTCACCTAAGACACATTACACTATGTTTGGACATTTCCAAGTTTGCTTTGCTAATTCTTTCTGTGAATGATGTTGCTTATGTCGCAGGCTGCACCTATAAGCAGTTCTTGGAATGCAAGCCACTGGATTTCGACGGCACTGGGGGTGCCGTAGCCTTTGTACGCTGGGTCGAGAAGACAGATTCTGTTTTGCGAATGAGTAAATGTACTCCGGAGCAACAAGTTACGTACATTTCTGGACTGTTTCTAGATGGAGCATTGTCGTGGTAGAATCTTCAGGTCCAGAGGTTGGGTGAGGCTGTTGTGTATGCTTTGACGTGGAATGAACTGAAAGAGCTGATGCATAAAAAGTATTGTTCTCGGGCAGAAATCCAGAAGTTGGAAACTGAATTCTGGAACTTGAAAATGGAAGGTCCAAAGGTGGCGGAATATGGGCAGAGATTTCATGATTTGTCATGAGTTGTTCCATATCTGGTGGAACCAGAGTTTAAGAGGATAGAACGATTCATCTGGGGATTGGCACCTCAGAGTCTGAGCATGGTTACAGCATCAAAGCCTCCAACAATTACCGATGCTATTGACTTAACTGTGGTGCTCACTGAAGAAGCGGTTAGACTGGGAAAATTTTCAATCTTTGAGAAGAAAAAGGAGACTCATGTGGAGTCATCTGGGGAGAACAAGAGGAAGTTTACAAATTTCAAGAAGGGTACTTGGGCGAATAACAACAACAATGCCAATAATGGAAGAGGGTATATGGGTACCCTACCTAAGTGCGACAATTGCCAACGTCATCATACTTGGTGATGTAGGTATGGAAAATGTGATAACTGCGGCAAAGTGGGGCATGCCAAGGAGACGTGTTGGCATGGTGCTGGACGTGGAAATGGAGGTCAAGATGGTAGTGGAAATCGCGGAGGAAACAACAACAACAACTGTCAAGGTGGAAATGGTAATGATCAAGGATGAGGTCAAGGTTGTTTTAACTGTGGTGACATAGGACATTTTAGGAAGGATTGCCCTAAAAACAATCACGCACGTGGAAGAGTGTTCAACATCGGAGCTAGGGAACCACGCCAGGATCCAAACATGGTTACCGGTACGTCCCCTGTTAATCAACATTATGCATCTGTGCTGTTTGATACCGGTGCCGATTTTAGCTTCGTATCTCTAGACTTTAAGAACATGCTTGGTTTAGTTGCTAGTAAGTTAGACATCCAGTATTCGAAAGAATTGGCTAACGGGAGGTTAGTAGAGACGAATGAAGTGATTAAGGGGTTGTGTTTTAAAGCTTGGAGATATCCCTATGGTAAGGGAATATCCTGAGGTCTTCCCCGAAGACTTTCCAGGATTACCTCCTCAACGACAAGTCGAATTCTACATTGACTTGGTTTCAGGCGCCGCGCCTGTTGCCAAGGCACCTTATCGGCTTGCGCCTTCAGAGATGCAAGAGTTATCCACGCAGCTTCAGGAGTTACTAAACAAAGAATTCATAAGGCCAAGCTTCTCGCCTTGGGGAGATCCAGTGTTGTTCGTCAAACGAAGGATGGTAGCTTTCGAATGTGCATCGACTACCGGGAGCTGAACAAGCTAACTATCAAGAATCAATATCCCTTGCTGAGGATTAATGATTTATTCGACCAACTGCAAGGATCCAACTAGTATTCTAAGATTGATCTTTGATCGGGTTATCATCGACTGCGGATTCAGGAAGAAAGTATACCGAAGAACAGTGAGTCAAAAATTTGTTTTTAGACATACGCTAGCATTGTGTTTTATACACGGAACACAAAACAGTTACACACAGAATGCAAAACTTTGAGAATTTAGGAAACATGCGCTTAGGACCATCAGGAACTTATGTCGAAGGTCATTAAAGGTTATCACGTAGAAACCACGTCTATTAACTCGAGCAAACGCCATTATTCTGTCATGCATGCTACCTTAGTTAACCGAGCAGGTAAAGTACTTAAATTTCTTTTATTGAAATTCCCACTTTTGCATCTAGCGAGTAGATTTTTACATCTCTACTCCTCTTAATGGTAGTTGTATCACGGCAATTTTCTTCATTCGAGCGAACACTCATTTGCTTCGGTTCTTGATCATTTCATACGTTACACATATATCGTTTGTTACGCATGTGGCTTCCCTTCGAATGATCGTTTTCATCAAAGTTACAAATATTATTCCGCTATATCCAGTTATTGCCTTGTGACTCGGATAATCTGCATTATTGTAAGTGTTGACTCCTTGATATCGAGTCAACAAAACCTTCTTGAAATTTCTCTTCCTTCGAGTTACATACATGGTTTATCTTTGTAACATTGTCGAAATTTCCTTGTCGATAAGTGTAATTATTGTTGGATCGCGCCGAAACCAAGTACTGTTGGTGCACGGAATGTCTGTTGACTACGTTTGCATTGAGTCTTAGGTCAAGATAAGTTAGATTGGATCTTAAATGTCAAATTAGGGTTTAATGTTGGGTTTTCGCTTATGTGTACATAGATTAGAATAGTATTTCGCTTATATGTACATAATTGTAAGTGGTTTCGATCCAAGGGCTCCTGGTGGTTTCGCTTGTATGGTCACATGGGGGTTTCGCTTATATGGACATGCCATATAAGCGAAATCAGCCACATCTATAAATACCCGTACATGTGACTTCATTTGTAACCATTGGAGCGGAACCTTGTCATTGCTTATGTAACGAAACTCTATCAAATTTGAATCAGAAAGCAATAAAAGAGAAGGAATTGAATATGAAAAGCTGTGTAACTTCGTTTACGTTGATTCCGCCTTCGTATGTGAAGATGAACGTTCTCAACTGACTGTTTAGGGTCGGAATACGGTCCAACAAGTGGTATCAGAGCTCAGGACGAGGAGTTCATACTACTACAGCTTGATTCTACACGATTCTCTCATTTCTACTCACTTTCTTTGATACTTTTTCGATTTGAGCTAGTTCCTACGGTTGAAATGGCCTGATTTTTGAATATAACGTGTAAAATACAGTAATAACAAACC
>JARYGA010053395.1:0-45789 GCA_030545235.1 Helianthus tuberosus
CCCCTCACATATTTTGATGGATAGAATGTGAATGCTCACTAAAAGAATACTTTAATAGTTTAATTACATCATATACGAATTTACATTAGTTCTTTCTCTTTCTCTGTAAGTCTTTTTTCCTATATTATTTTATATGAACAGAATTTAAGTTTAATAACTATTAATAATTTTAATGCTGGTACATCGAGGTGATATAAAATTTTATAGATCAACATGAAATTGAGACATCGGATTGTTATGAGGTTTTAAATGTATAAGACTTTTTATTTGATTTGATTTGTATGTACGGATTCTTGAAAATAATGTTCTTTTCAGCTTCAAATAAAAAAGGTAAGTTCGCTTCAGATAAAAAAGGTACTGCGTATGACGATTGGAGAAACAACAAACCAATGCGTATAGATACTGGTTTAGTCATATCACCACTATATTCTTTTGGTTTTCTTTTCGCTTGCTATAACGTATGCGGTATCATAACGAACTGAACCAAATCGAACAAAAATCCCGCTATGTCCCTAGGCCAACACGCAAGTATATACTTGAAAAGAAAGGTTGGTGGCAAAGCCACCTACCCATTCCACCCCCAAACTTTGCTATAATGGCAAAAGTAACACTCTAACTCTGTAAATGTCACTTTGACCCCCTCAATTTTCTAAATTTTCGAGTTTACCCAAAAACTAATTACTTTCGCTTTTACTTTTATGTACGTTTCGGTATAAATTCGAGTTCGCATACGCATACGCTTTAACATATTTTTTGTTTAGAACGAGCCGGGTCAATTATAAGATGTTTTATTTTTATATACGTTTTGAGTTGGACTACCTTTTGACGTAAATTTTGTTTGGAAACAAATCAGATCAAATATAATACGTTTTTATTCGACGATATAAATTTAAGTTCCTATACGTTCGACGTAAATTTAGTTTGGAAACGACTCAGGTCGATTGTAGTCTATACTTTATCACGCCGCATACGATGCCACCACACGTGTTTATTTTATGTACGTTGTGAGTTGGTCTACGTTTCGACATAAATTTTGTTTGGAAACAAATCGGGTCAAATAAATTTAGTTCAAAAACGAGTCGGGTGATTATGGTCCATACTTTTTCACGTCGCGTATGGCGCCGCCGCAACGCGCGACAGATAAAAAAACTAGTACATAGTAATAATAATATGGACATGTACAGTAGATCATTTTAAATAGTTTTTATTTTCTTTGATTGCTTTTTGAAAAGAATTAAAACAAGAGAGTCTATCAAAAGTTTTTTTCTTCTTTTCCTATAACTATTTTTTATTATAGTTATCATAATATTATTGTTATAATTTTTTTTAGTTGATTTCGTTTTTAGTTTATAACTTAAAAAATATAATATTTTTAAAACTCTGAGTATGTCATTAGGATGTCCTTAGTTTTATCTACGCTTAGACATAAAATTTCTATTAAAAATCGAGTTGTACACAGTAACGTAAAGTGATACCGTTTACCATTTTCTTATCTAAGCAATATAAAATAATATAACGTTTTATAAGTTGTTTACCCTATTCGTTATCCGAGTAATATGATATAATGCTTAATAAATCTTGAATATACCATTGCAACGTGTTTACTTTTATCTACGATTTCATAAAATTTTTATTCGGACAAACATCGATACTGGTGTTATATTTGGTTTTATGGTTTTCTCAACATGGTGATACAAAAATCGTTGAGTTATATATATATAGCTACACCGTTTACCTTTTTTTGTTACTTGAGTAAAATAATATTTTTTTGTTACAAAAATCGAAAAAATAATAACTAAGCACGTAAAAAGGGGAAAAAATAAAAACCCTTTAACTTTAATAATAATAATAATAATAATAATAATAATAATAGTTAAACAAGCTTATAATGTAATAAGGATTATTAAATTCAATTTAAACCACAAGAGTAAACCTTTAACTTTAATAATAATAATAGTAATAATAATAATAATAATAATAGTTAAACAAACTTATAGTGTATAAGACTTATTAAATTCAATTTAAACCACAAGAGTTATATTGTATTTTTACTAACGTTTTAAAAGGAAAAAAATTAAAAGTTATTAATACTCTTAGGTAAGATAATGAAAAGCTACTAAAGTGTAAAGAAAGAAAAGAAAAACTAGAAAATGTAGTATCTTCAGAAATATAATCCAATCAAGATATGTCAGGGAAAGAAAATTTGATATATAAATTTATGGTTATTTTAATATAAGTATTTACACAAATTATCTATATATCAGATTGTATTATTACTAATTACTAATTATCAAATTCATTGTTACAAGGGAAAAGTGGGTGTATATATAGAGGGAGAGAGAACTTGCAGTTCAAAAGAAATTATGTCAGGTTATTTATCAGTTTAATGTAAAAAAAGAAAAAATATTAGATCACCTATCACTACTAAAAAACTGACCATTTCCGACCAAGGTTTTAGTCGGAAAATGGTCGGAAAACGGCGTTTCCGACCAGTTTCCGACAAAAATACGTTTGTAGGAAAAAGCCTTGTAGGAAAATTTTTCCGACCAGTTTCCGACTAAATTTCCGACCAATTTCCGACCAATTTCCGACCAATTTCCGACCAATTTCCGACTGCCGGTTTCCGACAAAGTTCCGACTACAATTTTCCGACAAAGTTCCGACCACAGTTTTCCGACCAATTTCCGACTGCCGGTTTCCTACTATTTTCCGACCAAAATGTTCCGACAGCTTTCCGACCACATTTTTCCGACCAATTTCCGACTACAATTTTCCTACAGCTTTCCGACAGCCGGTTTCCTACTGTTTTCCGACCAATTTCCGACTAAAATACTTTTTAATAAAAAAAAATTATAAAAAAAACTAAAAAATCCAGAATTTTCTACTAAAAATGCAGAAAAAAAAACCAATAAAAATCCTAAATACGACACGCTTATAGAACTGAAAGTTCATCCACAAAATACAAAACGGTTGTCAAATTGTAGGTTCAACAACAAAATATCCCACGGTTTTTAAATTACAAGTTCAACCGCAAAAGACAACAAACAAAACTAAACTATGGTGGAGGATTTATAGGATTACCAAACTGCTTCATCAACTCGGTTATTTGTCGTTGCAAATCTTCTCTCATTTGTATTGCAAATCTTCTCTCATTTGTATTGCATCTCTTTAACTCGGTTTTGCAACACTTCTGTGTGGGGTTGTTGCGCCTCTTCGAATCATTTATTTAACTTTTCCACTTGGGACTGCAAGTTCCACACCTAAACAGCATATATAATATTAGTAAAAAAGCTATATATATATATAGACACTAGTAGGAAACCCATGCGATGCAACCCGTTTGACATAATACGTTAATCCAATTATATAATTAACAAAACTATCTGTAGGATACTAGGATCTAAGGATATAATGTAAAACCAAAAACACATTTTATCGATTTTCCTTTTTATCGATTTTCCTTTTTATTGGTAAAGTAAAAGTATTTTATGCATAATTAATGTGTACAAAAGATGGAATGGAAAAACGATGTTTAAAGGTTGAAAAAATGAAAAAAACAAAAATTTTAGTCGGAAATTTGTCGGAAATTTCCGACCATTTTCCGACCAATTTTTTTATCTTTTTTTTGTCGGTAAATAGTCGGAAATTTTCCGACCATTTTCCGACCAAATTTTTTTTTGTCGGTAAATTGTAGGAAAATAGTCGGCAAAACCAGATTAGTTTTTTAGTCGGAACTTAGTCGGAAATTTTCCGACCATTTTCCGACCAATTTTTTTCTCTTTTTTTTTTGGTCGGTAAATTGTAGGAAAATAGTCGGTAAAACCAGATTATTTTTTTAGTTTGGTATTTTGTCGGAAAATGGTCGGAATTTTCCGACGAAATTGGTTTTGTCGGAAATTTTGGTAGGAAACCCCCCTATTTTCTAGTAGTGTATGAACATGTGAATATTTTGAAAAAAAAAAAAACATAATATTAAAGTTCTGCTAGGAAAAAATTAACAATTATTATAATAATACAGAAAACTTATTTATGGGTGATAGGTAATTTTTTTATTAAATACTTTATAATATATATGAATTAGAATTACGTAAATACTAGTAAAAAATTAGTTAGATTCAGTGAATAGTTTCAATTGTTTGATTTTCGAAGAAAAGAAATATCATATTTGCTTTGGTTCATTAAGTTGAGATATGGTATATTTTACAATATCATATTACTCGACTATCACAATACATTATAATAGATTATAGTACATATATTACATTATAGAGAAAAATGCAATTTGTGTTACTGTGGTTTGTGTGAAACATCAACCTGAACCCCTAAATTCATTTTATGGTTTTTTGAGCCCCTGAGCTTATGAATTCATAACACTTTGAGTCCCTCCGTCACACTTCCGTCTGTTTGACTGTTTGAGCCAGGGGTAAGACCGTCTTTTGGCATATATTCATAACACTTTGCGTCCCTGTGGTATGAGTGAAACATCAACCTGAGCCCCTAAATTCTTTTCTTGTCTTTTTGTTAAGAAATCATTGATTTAATAATTCAAATTAACTCTTTTTAAATAAATGCAATCTAATAATTAAATAGTTTCATTTTGGATCACATAAATGGAATATATAAAACATTATTCAATTTTATAAATAATTTTATTTCAACGTTTGTATTAATTGCATTCATTTTTCAAACAGTTCAATTGTAAAATTAATATAAAATTATATACTTGTTAAGAAATCATTAATTTAACAATTCAATTAACTACTCTTTAAATAAATGCAATCTAATAATTAAATGGTTTCATTTTGTATCATATAAATGGAATATATAACAAATATTCCATTTTATATATGCTACATTAGTACTGCAATTCTTTTACACCAACTAATTTTGAATTTATAAAAAAAACATGTTAACAAAAGTAGTCATATGTATGTCTAATAACTATGTCTCAAAGTATGTCTATTTCATTTGATACTTGATACAAGACTTACAAATGTTTTACTTTCTTTTTATTTTATCCAATGTATTGTAAGACTAATTAAAGGGTGTGTAAACAGTTAAACACTAAACGGTATAACATACATGCATTTCAAAATTAAAAAAAAAAGAATTTATCTTGGAGATACTTTAGTTTCCAGTAAAAATTTTATTAAAATAATGATAAAAGCCAAACTAAATGGTATATTTAAATGTATACTATATATAACAAATTATTAAAGCCTAAATTGTATATTAAATGTAAACTTTTATAAAGTGTCAACTGGAATTTAGAATTCAAGGTTAGAAGACTTGGAAACACTCGTTTTAAGCGAACAATATAAACATGTTAAATTTTCATTGATTATTTACTTTTAGGTACGACATTTAAAAAAATCTATTGTTCATGCATCATGTTAACGAACGCCATAATTATATCACAGTCGGACAAAATGAAACCATTTAATTATTAGATTGCATTTATGTAACACCTCGAAAATTCATGTCCTATAATGAGTTGACACGTGTCATATGTTTGAACGTGTGAAAGAATGTTATAGAAGGATTAAAGTTGACAATCATGGAAAGTATGTGAATATACGAGTTCTAAATGTCAACAGTGAATAAATATATTGTACATTAACCCTACATGATGCTCATACCTTCAAACGAATAAATCGTGGATCATACGAAGCTAATTGTGAATGAAAGTGAGAGATTACAAACTACAGGGGTTAAATGTGTCAACATGTTTAAGTTATACCTCTGATTGACCTTTTGACAAACCCGAAGCTTTGTAACGGTTAATTATGCTCACTAGAATGCACGACATAAATTTCATAAAGTTTCGTTATCGTATGAGAAAGTTATGATCAAATTCGTATACAAGGGGTTAAAGCGTCAACGTTGAAAGTTATGACTTTTCGGGTAACAATAAAGTTAAGCAAGGACTTAATAAAGTGGGTATAAGTCCTAAAGCCCTTGTAGGTAAATATGGAGGGCTCAAAGTGCAAAATATAAGTTAGTTGACCCTTCGAAAGGCCAAGGGACAATATGCAAAAACTTGAAAATGTTTAAACCTGAAATCAAGGCCCAAGCGGGCCGCGTAAGAGATTGTTAACATCTTACGCGGGCCGCGTCAGATGCACAGATGCAGAATCTTTAGACAGAAGCTTGATTTCGCGCATAACCGACCCAAAACATATATTTTCACAACTTGGGCGACCCCTAAACAGTCCTAGGCACTTAGGGACATCTGTTGATGATCCATGGCCATTGATAGAGTTGGTTGTCACCATTTTATGGATCAAAATTCACTATAAAAGGGCCTTGAGTTGCAACCATTTTCTCACACCTTCCATCTGCACTTTGGAACATTTCTGGAGCTCAAGACTTCTCTCTAAGCTTCACATTTCGTGCATAGGACTTCAGTAAGTTTGCTTAACCTTTCTTAGTTAAGTTTTTGCTTAGTTTTAGCTTAAAAGTCAAACCGTCGTAATTAACGGTTAACTTCAAGATTAATCACTAATGGTCCAGTGATTAGTCCAATTGAAAGTAGTTATAAGTTGGTAATTATGTGGGCAATAAACCCTTAAAAGGGCACCCTCTGATTCCCACTCTAACTAGGTCAAATGTCGGGTCAAACTTGTTATTAAAAAGTCAACAGAATGCTTAATTTCTAATTTATGCATAATTAGCAATGTAGGACCCATACAATCTGTTTGATCAATCATATAACTTGGTAATTTATGTAAGAACATGTCTAAACATGTTCAACCCGACAATTTACTGTTTAGACCCGGTTCGGAACCGAAAGTCGCAAAGCTTTGACTTTTGCTTTGACTTCAGTTCTGACCTGTTTTGGTATGTTTTAGAAATGACTTAGAGCTTTAATTGGACTAGGTTACATGCTAGTATAACCCTCTGTGATTATACACCTTGGTTCCTTAGTTATCCAATTAATTTGCATGATTCCGTTAATTGCTCATATGTTGACCATTATGCCCTTTTCACCTTAAAACGTGATTTTTGCAAATGTAAAAGAGTAGAAACCTTAGTTACTGATTTATAAACTTGCACCCAAAGTTTGACATCAGTTTGAGGTGTAGTTGGAGAGTTATGCTCATTAGCGTAAATTGAAAGCTTTATGTTAATTAAACGGCGTAATTAGCGTATAGCCTATTTAAACTCACTTTTTGATATAAAACTTTTTACCCACTGATGTAATATATTATTTTGGGTTTTTTGAAGATTTTTAATTAATTTTAGGCTGAGCATAACTTATAGTCGTAGGCTTAATCCGGTAATTGTCGGTTTTGCCCTTACGGGCTATAAAATGAGTTTTACATATCTAATTGACTCCAAACCTTTTGCTACTGATTACATATGATAAATAAATTATTTTAAGCCTTCTGGAATAATAAAAATATCAGCTTTATGTATAGAACCCGGAAATGGCTTCTAATCGCCTTATTAAGCGTTTTTAACGCATAGTATGTACTAAAACTATTTTAAACATACAAGGGTTGATACCTACTGATATTTTAGGTAAATTATAATATTTTAACAGTAAGCAAAAGTTGTTAAACTCAGACTTCAGTTTTGAGCTTTACGGCTTATGTAAAATTACCAAAATGCCCCTACGGTGCATAGTTTGGTTATAATTGATAAATTTCACATATATACTTTACCCTACTGTTATAACTTAGTAATTTGAGTATGTTTGCTGATTACATCAGACATGTAACTCAGATTAATACTTAAACTCTTTTATAACCTTGTAAATGACCAAACTACCCTTACGGGGCATAGTTTGTGTTTAAATTCGTTTCGGGCATAATAAAAGATATCTTACTGATGTCACAACATAATTGAGGCATATTAACTTAGGAAACCTGTATATGGCTCTAATAAGTACCCGTTACGCTTATTACGCGTTCGGTTCGGTTTATGTAACTAGTTTGCATAAATTAGCCGAAACGGGTCAAACCTTATCGGTTTTATCTCAAAATCCAGAATGTGTATGAAATACCCATATTAAGCAAGTCTTCAAACTTGTCGGGTCTAAATCACATTCTATCCGGTCTTCGCTTAATCGTGCGTACGAACCGTATCTTTGAAACTAACCGGTCTAAGCTTAAGCCTAACTAAAGACCCGTTAGGATTCTAGTAGGTTATTATAAACCTTCGTTCCAGATTAGGAGGACCAGTAAAAGCTACTTGCATTTGCTTATTGTGATTATTACTTTGCTCAGGTAAATACTTTTAACTTATTTTCCCTATACGGGCTTGGGGTACGGTATATAAAATACCGCATGGTCGGGCATTAAATCTTCCATCGTTTGGTGGTTAATTGAATAATTTGATCGGCCCGTTTAAACTGTTTTGTTTACTTAAAGCCTTTGGGGGGTTAATGACCATGTCCCGGATATCCCTGGCATCATTTTACGAAATGGCCACGACCTAAGCGCGGAGTGTAGGCGTACACTCGTCAGTGCATAAATAGATTATGTGGTGTGTCTATTGATCTTTAACCCGGCACGATCCGGGCTACTGAACGCATAAGGAACATGTAATTCGTTTACGAGATTATATATTTAAATAATTATCCCAAGTTATAAAATGTTTATGCCACGTGCATCCAAATAAATTTTTAATCATTTTTAAAATGAGTCAGTTGATTGTATTTACCAGTGTAAACTGACGTATTTTCCCAAAAAGATTAAATGCAGGTACTAAGCGTAATAGGCTGGATTCTCTCCTTAGCATCAATAAAGAGTCTAGCAAGCTTAAGATGCCTATCGTCTGTTGAACTACTGTTTCCTATTTATTTCGATCCTTCTGTGGATAAACTTTCAACTGTTTGTGATACACGATATTACAATATTTTATTCGGTTGAAATATATCTTTCAATTGCTTCCGCTGTGCATATTAAATATTGTATTGTTCGACTATTATGTTGCCAACCACGTCACGATACTCCCCACCGGGCCCACCGGTGACACGTGGAATCAGGGGTGTGACAATTTATTTAAAGAGTAGTTAATTGAATTGTTAAATTAATGATTTCTTAACAAATATATAAGTTTATATTAATTATACAATTGAACTGTTTGAAAAATGAATGCAATTAACACAAACGTTGAAATAAAATTATTTATAAAATTGAATAATGCTTTATATATTCCATTTATGTGATCCAAAATGAAACCATTTAATTATTAGATTGCATTTATTTAAAAAGAGTTAATTTGAATTATTAAATCAATGATTTCTTAACAAAAAAGCAAGAAAAGAATTTAGGGGCTCAGGTTGATTTTTCACTCATATCACAGGGACGCAATGTGTTATGAATATATGCCAAAAGATGGTCTTACCCCTGGCTCAAACAGTCAAACATACGGAAGTGTGACGGAGGGACTCAAAGTGTTATGAATTCATAACTCAGGGGCTCAAAAAACCAAAAAAATGAATTTAGGGGCTCAGGTTGATGTTTCACACAAACCACAGGGACGCAAATTGCATTTTTCTCTACATTATATTACATCCTATTTCATTCTTATTCTTAGGGAAAGGTTCTATGCAGAATACTAAATATTGCGAGAACACGCAGAACAAAATGAATCACCCATTTTTACAATTCTAAAAACCTAAAAAGTATATGAAAGTGTTACAAATGTAAGATTTATTGTTTCTCACACTAGAATTCAAAACAAAATATGAAAAAAGTTCAATTTTTATATAACCTACATATATGTAGGTTATGTGTATGTTAAATTTCCAACATGTATGTAAACCTAAGTGTAGGTAAAAATATATGGTTTTTTTATGTATATATAATACACATATGAATGTAAGAAATATAAAATTAAAAAAAAATGAACCTTAAATCCCAAAATTTAGTGATTTAGAGTTGTTATTTTTGTTCTCGCAATAATTAGTGTTCTGTAATGATCCTCATCCCTTATTCTTATATCTTAAGAACTAGGTTTAAAGAAGTTCGCCGCGTTGCGGTGAATTTCTTTTGTTATTTAGTCTGTGTTTATATATGTTTTGAAATCACTACGAGCGTGTTGCAAATAGAACTTCTGACAAGAATAAAAAGAAAATGTAGAAAAAACACTAAAAGATAACCGAAAGAAAATCAACCAAAAAAGTTGTGTGGTAAAGATGTTGTTCGTATGAAACCCGTGGTCAGAGATGAGCAAATTGTTATGGGTACCGGTACCAAATTTGCCGAACCGAAAGATCTTAAGTACCAATTCGGTACCGACTTTTGGCGTTCCAGGTACCGGTTCACTACCGTTTTTTACCTTCATATACCGGTACCGTAATCGGTATTTTCGGTATCAGTACCGATTTTGTATCGGTTGGCACCGAGCTCATCCCTACCCCTGAAACTAAAAAAGAAGAAATTAAAAGTTGAAGAAAATCAACAAAAAAAGTTGTACGGTACCGTTGTTCGTACGGTAATTGTGATCAGGGATGAGCAAATGGTAGCGGGTAGCCGCACTGAATTTCCCGAACCAAAAGATTTCCAATATCAATTCGGCTTTTGACGTTTTCTGTATTAGTGTCAGTTTTTACCTTCATGTACTGATACCGAACATGGCCGTATCGGTATTTTCGATACCAGTACTGGTTCGATAATGGTTGACACCAAGCTTATCCCAACTCCTGATATTAAAAAAGGATTAAAGTTAAAAAATAAAGAAAATAACTATTATTATAGTTATAATATTAAAATAATAAAAGTATTAAAAAAGCTATATTTTATTATAATATTAAAATCACTATTTATTTCAATTCATTTAGTAATATACAGTAGGCCTGTCAATGGATGGATATGGATTGGATCATGATCCGATCCATAAATGATCCAACTTAAATGGATCATGATCCGATCCATGATCCAACATAACGGATCGTGATCCGATCCATATCCAAATAATTTTAAATGGATGGATCACTATCCGGATCGATCCATATAAAAAAATATAATAAAAAAACGTCTAAAAATAAAAAAAAATAAAAAAATTGTAAAAATTCAAAAAAAAAACCTAAAAAAAATCAAAAAATTAAAAAAATTCTAAAAAATAAAAAAAAAATCTAAAAAAATAAAAAAAATTTAAAAAAATAAAAAAAATCTAAAAACAATCTTGGACCTGGTCCGCAACTGTCCAGAACAGCGACAATCCAACCATGATTTACCTACCTAATAACCAATACAATCACCGCCTTTTATCAAAATTCTTATCAAAGTTCTTTAAACTGGAAAAAGTAGATCAAAGATTCTAATCAAATTTAACCATGACCATGAAAGACATGAGTAACTACAAGTTCAAAAGAAAAAAAAAACAAACAGCAAACTCATGAACACAATATAGGGAGATATATCATGTGGATTGGGTCTTTTTCTTCTTCTTTGATGCCAAGTCACTTGGTTCGATTTCTATCGACATTCTCTTTGTCCTACAGAAAAAAGATCACATTTTATATTAGAAAATGTTGTAAGAATCCGAAGTTATGAGAAAACAAGCACAAGGAAGAAAACATATACCTCTTAGAAAGCTCCTGTGTCTCGTTACTTTCTTCTTCGCCATCACCAACAGCATCTAACAATAAGCACAATGACCACAGTTAAGTATATTCAAATTGCTTGCAACCAAATACTGTATAAAACACATACTAATGGTCAAAGTTAAAGTTTAAAAACGTCGTTTTCTGGTAAAGCAAAATGATGAAGATAACAAAAAAAAGTTTAAAAGTTTAAAAACTCGTTTGCACCCCTATCGTTGACCATCAAAAGCAAAAGCAAAAGCATACGAACCGTCTATTGACTGCTTTACGAATTTACCTACAATAACTGTCTCATAACTCATAAAGGACACATACCTACCAAACTACACGGACCAGTCAACTACAATTTTCAAACCTTACTTGTTACTTGTAATGTAAACAATAAAAGCACATCCTTTCTATTCTATCCAGCCATTGGTTGTGACCAATGCTTCAACAAGCTCTGGTTTCAAAACTGAACCACGGATTTCGATTTGAAACTGGTTTCAAAACCAGCCAGTTTAGGTAAAAGCCGGTTTGGGCCAATAACCAATTTTGTGAATCTCTTCTATTAAGTGTAAACCCATCGCTTTAGATTGTTATCATCAGGTATGTTACTTCAAAACGAGCACTGTGTGTGTTAAAAGCAATTAGTTTCTTCAAACAAAACATTAAAGCAACGTCATTTCTTCAAACAATTACAAAACTAAATCAAGAATCAAGAATCAAGAAACAGAGGTAATATATTCACCAAAACCTAAACACAATTTACATCAAATAAAACATCGAATCAACAATTTTAAACCTAACAAAGCATGAAAAAACGAAGGAAATCACGAATTGTAATCGATTACACAACTGAATCTAGAATAAACGAAACATAAGTGAGAAATTTGTTGAATCAGTGTGAGAAGTTGAGAAGTATATTATACAGTAATAGTAATATGGACATGTACACTAGATCATTTTAAATAGTTTTTATTTTCTTTGATTGTTTTTGAAAAGAATTAAAACAAGAGAGTCTATCAAAAGTTTTTTTCTTCTTTTCCTAAAACTATTTTTTATTATAACTAGTTGTGAACCATGTGCGCGCGTTGCGGCGCGCTAAACCAAATCGTTCTATAAGAATGACAAAACATGTCAAATAACAAAAAGTAGCTCGAACTAAAACGTAACGTATTTTCGGTACTGGTTCGGCACCGGTATTCACCGATTTTTACCCTCAAATACCGGTGTTGTACCAGTACCGAACCGTACCGTACCAGGTATATTGGGTACCGGTACATACTTTTGGGGATTTCGGTAACGGTATTTTCGGTACCGATTGGTACCGAGCTCATAAAATCCTGTAGCAACGTAGCAATGCAAGTAATTGAACAGTTTAGATTACCTTTGTAAGTGCAGTATCCGGTGACTTACAACCTTTTATACACACAGTAAGTAAACTGACCGACATTATTCTTCAAACGATTCGAGATAAACGATGCGTAACCAGTCATATCCGGCATCGTGGAGTGCATTAAAAAGGGAGCAATTGGACGATTGGATGCTGGGCTAGGTGTTTCTTGGAATGCCCACGGATTGTTCGGGTCAAAACCACGATTATGAGGATTCATTTTTCGTATTGTGGTTGGATGAGGATTTTTTTTTTTTTTTTAAATAAGATAGAGATCATTATAGAAGAGGTGGAGTAGTTGTGGTAAAAAATGAATAGAAGTGTGAGTATTTATAGTGAATAAATAATTTTTTTTAAACACATAGCCGTTGGCCAACGGCTAGCCCAAACGGCTACTTGTCTTGGCCAATGAGATCCCGCCATGTCATCTTGATAGCCCCGCTCAACGCCCGGGCTGAAACCCCCGCCCAAGGGGCCACGCTGAAACCCAAGCCCACCCGGGGTGGTGACTTGGGCGTTTGTACCCAACCCACGCCACAACCCCCGCCCCATACCCCATATTCTAATATTTCCTAGATCTTTTTTTTAAACACATAGCCGTTGGCCAACGGCTAGCCCAAACGGCTACTAGTCTTGGCCAATGAGATCCCGCCATGTCATCTTGATAGCCCCGCCCAACGCCCGGGCTGAAACCCCCGCCCAAGAGGCCACGCCGAAACCCAAGCCCACCCGGGGTGGTGACTTGGGCGTTTGTACCCAACCCACGCCACAACCCCCGCCCCATACCCCATATTCTAAGATTTCCTAGATCTATTTTTTTAACACATAGCCGTTGGCAAACGGCTAGCCCAAACGGCTACTTGTCTTGGCCAATGAGATCCCGCCATGTCATCTTGATAGCCCCGCCCAACGCCTGGGCGGAAACCCCGGCTGAAACCCAAGCCCACCCGGGGTGGTGACTTGGGCGTTTGTACCCAACCCACGCCACAACCCCCGCCCCATACCCCATATTCTAATATTTCCTATATCTTTTTTTAAACACATAGCCGTTGGCTAACGGCTAGCCCAAACGGCTACTTGTCTTGCCCAATGAGATCCCGCCATTTCATCTTGATAGTCCCGCCCAACGCCCTGGCTGAAACCCCCGCCCAAGGGGCCACGCCGAAACCCAAGCCCACCCGGGGTGGTGACTTGGGCGTTTGTACCCAACGCACGTCACAACCCCCGCCCCATACCCCATATTCTTATATTTCCTAGATCACTATTGATTTAGTTTGTTTTAATTATTATAGGTTCAAATCACTATTCATTTGTTTTAATTAATATATGTTGAAATCACTATTCATTTAATTAATATATATTGAAATCACTATTCATTCAGTTTGTCTTGGCCAATGAGATCCCGTCATGTCATCTTGATAGCCCCGCCCAAGGGGTCACGCCGAAACCCAAGCCCACCCGGGGTGGTGACTTGGGCGTTTGTACCCAACGCACGTCACAACCCCCGCCCCATACCCCATATTCTTATATTTCCTAGATCACTATTGATTTAGTTTGTTTTAATTAATATAGGTTCAAATCACTATTCATTTGTTTTAATTAATATATGTTGAAATCATTATTCATTTAATTAATATATATTGAAATCACTATTCATTCAGTTTGTTTTCTATTAGTATATAATATATGTTGAAATCACTATTCATTTAATTAATATATATTGAAATCACTATTCATTCAGTTTGTCTTGGCCAATGAGATTCTGTCATGTCATCTTGATAGCCCCGCCCAACGCCCTGGCCGAAACCCTCGCCCAAGGGACCACGCCGAAACCCAAGCCCACCCGGGGTGGTGACTTGGGCGTTTGTACCCAACGCACGTCACAACCCCCGCCCCATACCCCATATTCTTATATTTCCTAGATCACTATTGATTTAGTTTGTTTTAATTAATATAGGTTCAAATCACTATTCATTTGTTTTAATTAATATATGTTGAAATCACTATTCATTTAATTTTAATTAATATATGTTGAAATCACTATTCATTCAGTTTGTTTTATTCATTTAATTTTAATTAATATATGTTGAAATCACTATTCATTCAGTTTGTTTTTTATTAGTATATAATTATCATAATATTATTGTTATAATTTTTTTTTTGAGTTGATTTCGTTTTTAGTTTATAACTTAAAAAATATAATATTTTTAAAACTCTGAGTATGTCATTGGGATGTCCTTAGTTTTATCTACGCTTACACATAAAATTTATATTAAAAATCGAGTTGTACACAGTAACGTAAAGTGATACCGTTTACCATTTTCTTATCTAAGAAATATAATATAATATGACGTTTTATAAGTTGTTTACCCTATTCGTTATCTGAGTAATATAATATAATGCTTAATAAATCTTGAATATACCATTGCAACGTGTTTACTTTTATTTACGATTTCATAAAATTTTTATTCGGACAAACATCGATACTGGTGTTATATTTGGTTTTATGGTTTTCTCAACATGGTGATACAAAAATCGTTGAGTTATATATATATATATATATATATATATATATATAGCTACACCATTTACCTTTTTTTGTTACTTGAGTAAAATAATATAAAATTTTGAATACACTGTTACAACATGCTTATTGTTATCTACGATTCAACAAAAGTTTTAATCGAACAGGTAAATATAGTTAACCTTTTTTTGTTTTTTACCGTGACGGATCTAACCAATAGTGTTCGAACTATATCGGTACCAGTATCGTATTCTTTTTTATGGTTTTCCTGATGTGACTGTATAAAAGTGATTGAATATAAAGTTCTATTGGCAATAAAGTTTTTTTTACTATTAGCGAATGCCAGTGACGGAATGTCACACCCCAACCGATGGCGGAAACATCAGGGCGTGGTACTGAGCGAAACAGATTGTCCAGAAGTTTGCATAACAACTATGATTACCAATTATTTAAAGCAACATGTCCCATACCATGTCATAAAAGATAACACAATTATTACAGGCAAGATCTAGTCAAATTGTTCTGTTCCGACAACTCAGATTTTTATTACAGACAATTGTTTATTGTTCTAGGTCTTTCCTAGCCTCGATTTCACAGCAAGCTAAGCAAATATGCATCCTAAGCACCTGTCACATACGTTAAAGTAAAAGTCAATACACATAGTGTAAAGGTGAGCATACAAGTTTAATAGATATAATAGAGTTCGAAATCGTTACGCATAACCAACACGTACACAGTGTAAAATGAGGCATGTTAGTTATCGACATGAACCTATCAATACCAATGACTGCGAGTTGACTGCCCAAGGGAGTTCGTATTGCATGATCACCACTGTGACCCATGTAATTAATTGTCCTTAACAACCCCTGAGTGAACAAGTGCTGAGTCCAAACAAATAGTACTATCGTTGCTAAGGTAGGTAGACAGCATTCCATTTGTAAACATAACAAACAAGCATTCATTAAGTCACGTATAACATGCGGTAATTGGTTAGCGATTAAAGTATTGCGTAGTGTGTTTGATGTGATTTAGAATATGTAACGTATGTAACACCCAAAAGTGCGTAAAGCAAAAAGAGATCAAGTATACTCACAGCGATTGGTGGATTGAAGGGAGCGCTAGAGAGTAAGGTTAGCATGAACAGATTGATAACATAACGATAAGCGACGCGTAAAACGAAACAAGTGACAGTGGGTCGAACAGCAGTTCGATCGGATGGTAGTCCGATCGGACAGCCGGTCGTTCGAGTGTCAGTCCGCTCGGATGGTCATCCGATCGGGTGACCTTTCGAGTGGATTGTTTCTTCCTTTGTGAAGGATGTGTTTGTGTATGATGGTTTGACTTTTGAAGTTTTCGTTGTAGCATTTTGAAAACTTAGAAGTATCTCTACCTTTCAGGTCGATCGATCGAACGACCGTTCGGTCGGGCGACAGTCCAATTGGTTGGACACTTCAGCGAGAGCAAGTTCACAGCAGATTGTCACTCGATCGGATGATGGTCCGATCGGGTGGCAACTCTGGTGCATTGAACATGTTGAAAATTGTTTAAGTATTGAAGTCTGAACATTACATGGCCGAGTGACAATCCGATCGGGTGGTAATCCGATCGGACAGTAGTTCGTTCAATGTTCACAACTTCAAATGTTTGAAATAGATGTTAAGTGTGGGGCCAAAGTGCAAGTCGATCGGGTGACCACCCGATCGGGTGACAATCCGATCGGACAGCAGTCCGATCGGGCGACACTCCGTTCTGGTGTCCCGGTCGTCTTCTTCCTTGGTCATTTTGATAGTTGTCGATTTATCGAGATGTTTTGACAACGTGTTAAGCAACAGAAACCTCGTCAATACTTGGTACTCCTGATCGGACAGGAATCACCCAAATCCGGCCGGTTAACTGTTCGGGACGGTGTTTCATGTTTAACCCGAAATCGGTAATCTCGTGGATAGAATCTAGATCTTGAACCAACACATCAACAAGAAGGAGTAGAAGGTTAGAACAAGCTCCGATTCTATCGGTTTTGAGGCATTGAGTGTAATAGAGTTGAAAGAAAGTTAGACACCATTTTTCAATCCTTTTTCACCTTGAATATGTTTAGATCTATGAAAGATCTTTGTTTATTTGTATGGAAATCGTTTGGATCTAAGTTGTTATTGGTGGATTGAAGCCAAAACATGAAGTTCCTAAGAACACCATGATGACATCATCCTAGAACACCTCAAATCTAGTGATTTCACGGTTAAAAGTTGAGATTCGAAAGATAGAAAGGTGTAGGAGTGCATGTAGATTAAGGAAGTACAAGATTTAGGTGGAAAACTTACAAGAATTGCGAGAAATCTGAAAGAGAGTGGGTAAGAATGCTGGTCGGACGAGGGTTTCTAGAAATGGTAGGTTTGATATTGAAAGGATGGTATTTATAGGGTTTCCCAAAACGGAAAGGGGAGGAGATGGGCTGATCGATCGGGTGGCAGCCCGGTCGAATGGCAGCTCGATCGACCGGCTGGTCGATCGGCTGGTCACTTGGTCGATCAGTCACTTGGTTCAAGTATTCGGTGCGATGAGTTTTGCCGTTTCGATTGCGATTGCGAGCGTTGCGATGCGATAGAGTTTCCTAGTCAAATTACTTTTAATCCCAACTACTATATCAACATACAATCATCCTTATTTCGTATTCGTTTAGCGTTTGCGATTCGATTGCGATTGAGTTTCGATTGCGTTTCGATTAATCACCATAACACAACATAAGTAAACATGCACAAGTAACACATAAGGCACACACACACACGTATAACAATATCCAGAACGCGTAATTCGAGTTGCGATTGCGATTGCGATAACGATAAAGCGATAAATATCGAATAAACCTCGATTATTAATAAGTACTCCACATAATACAACTAATGTAAAACATAAAATAGACTATCTACAAGTCAAAGAAGTCAAAACATGAATTGAACAAGGAGTGACATATCACAATTAGCAATCTTGACTCCCTTTGACTTCAATCTCGACTTTGACTTTCGAAACATGGGGTGTTACACGGAACCAATGCTCCGCCGAACAACATCGGTACTTGTATAAATTGTTTCTATAGTTTTCGACAATTGTAAAACATGTGTTAACATCCTTTTGGATGTATATCTTTTGGTTGTAATACCGACTGCAAGTATCATACTAATACTTTAACGAACCTAAAAATGCACTTACTACCTTTCTTACGAGACACCCCGCTGCGTAGCGCTGGTATCTCACCTAGTTAAATTAATCTACTAGCTAAAAAATATTACAAAATTAGACACATATCACCACCATATTTCACTTCATCAATTTTTTTTGGCTCAAATTTCTGATGACCCTAAATAAATAATGTTTTATAATGTAGAAAAAATATCTTAATTCTATTTTAATATTATTACTTTCTTTTTACTCGTTTGTAGCATAGTATATTATTATTATTATTATTATTATTATTATTATTATTATTATTATTATTAAACTAGTCTTAGGATCCTATAAAAAAATATTTTTCGTGAGAAGTGTGAGAATGCATAAAATTGACATGTAGACATCATGTTTTTTACTTTGGCTTAATGTTTGGGTTGTTTTGGCAAGAAAAACACCAAACATAACAATTTAAGACACAATGCAATAAATTCTAGGCTTAAAAATTAAAATATCATGCCAAGAACGTTAAGTAGTGTGCTTTAGTTGTGTTTTAAATTTCACGCCCATGATACGTATCATTGTGTTTTAAATTGTTGTGTTTAGAGTTTTTCTTGACAAAACAACTCAAAACATCAAAACTAAGTCCAAAACATGATACATACATGTCAGTATCTATGCTTTCTCACACTTCCTATTAAAAAGGTCTTTTTATAGGAATCTCACCCAAACTATATATTTAGCTACAAGAAAGTTTTTAGATTTTTATTTTGACCACATAATATTTTGGATTTTTATTTTGACCACGGAAGTTTTTGTATTTTTATTTTGACCACGTTTGTATTGATTTATTATTATTATTATTATTATTATTATTATTATTATTATTATTATATAATACACATGTCGTCAATCCTTAAATACAGTCACTTTTGTGACTTTTGACTTTGACCAAACAAAGTTTGTTTGGTGGTTAAGATTGTACCTTCAACTATTTTTAGTTAATTTTTTAAGTTGTCACTTTTAACCCCCGCTTTCTAAAAACTTTATACGGTATCACTTTGACCGCTTGACTTTAAGTAACTGCGTGTTACAAATTCGTGTTTCTTTAGCGGTTTTGGTCGTTGTTTGGCCCCTCCCCGTCGGTATAAATTCGAATTCATATCCGTTTTACATATTGTGAGTTACTTGGTGTTGTAAATTCGTCAATTTGTTATATGTTTTTTCTCGGTTTTGATCATCGTTTGATTGCTATTTAGCATGTTTTTACTCCCCTACCTTTGGTACTACAGTTTTACGCCCCCGCCCCGTAACGTGGGAGGCCCAATTAGTTAACCATTAATTTTGAAGTATTCGTCATATATAAACTGTTAACTTAGATCATAATTTCATAATAACTAGTTTTTAATTAAATCTACATAACAATTATTAGTAACAATAACATATCTAATTTATGACATACCATGTGACAACTCGTATTTTTGAACCTTTCTTTGTATTTCATGTAACCTGTATGAACGTTATGTGATTAACTAATGTGTTTGTTTGCAATGAAATGTTACGTTGCATGTTATGTGATTGTATTATGAGTTTATGTGTATGAAACAAAGCTTGGTCGCACAACATAAGTCCGATCGCACAAAGTCTTTGGGCCGCATAACTTGTTCCTTGTCGTACATACTCCCTTCGGCCCACTCTTGTCTACCTTGTACTCGAGATCAAAGGGCAGCCCAAGTAAGGGTTTGGCCCACTCCCCTTATCTTCTTATACGTATACACACACCCATTAGTAGGGTTTTTGACTCTCATAATTTGCAAACACAAGAACACACACCAAACCCTAAACTTCTTCTCCTTTTTCTCTCTTTGGAACCCGACGGCAACCCCTCATCTTTCGAAGCTCCCTTTGTGTTCATCTTGAATCGGGTTAGTACCTTAACACTATTCGGGTGACTATTGATCGATGTATATGTGGTGTGCTTGAATATATCTTTGCACGATACTTAGTGTTAGAAATTGTATGTTAACAATATGTGGTGTTGATCGATGATGGTTTCAGAATGATAAGCTAATAGAGTATTTGGTAAGTTATTCATGGGAATCTAAGGGTGGATTATGTTCATGGAAAATTAACATGAAAGTGTATGATTCGATTAAGTTTATGTTATTGATGATCGATTGGTTTGATTGGCATGAAGAATGGTATGATGCTATGCAAGGGTGTTTGATTTAAATCGCAGAATGTTCGTATTGTTAGTTGCATGATGAAATAGGATTTAAGTGTTAGTCATACTATTTGATCCGATTTTTGGTGATGATGAGTTGTTGTTTATGATTAGATGTTAATTAGGGTTCATGAGAATTAATTGGTAAATCTTGTTTTGATCGAATAAAGGCATAATTGGAAACTCTTAAACTGATTAATTGGGTCGAGTAGATGGAAATAAGATAACTGAATGCCATGATTTTTGGGATAATGAAACGAATCGCACAAGTCCCAATCGCACAAGCTCTCGGATCGGGCACAAGGTCAAACGCACAAGCTAGGGTTTCACATAGTACAACTGTTAAAGAACTTAGTACAATCGGGATATGCATGACCGCACAATATGTTGTGGATCGCACAAGACTGTGCTGATCGCACAATATATTGGGCCGCACAAGAAAATAAATTGTTAATGTTTATTGGGCCGCACAAGTGGATTAATTACTTGATTGTTATTGGGTTACATGTTTAATGGGTCGGGGCATGTTTGGATCGCACAACATGTTGTGGATCGCACAAGGTTGTGCTGATCGCACAACACGTTGGGCCGGGCATTTATTGGGCTTCACCTACTGAGTCGCACAAGATGATTGGGCTCGCACAACCACAACGGCCCAATCATCTGAATCGCACAATTTTGGCTTATGTGTGTATTTGATTGATATTGTTAACATGTTTCTATTTGTATGCCGTGATCGTTATGTGTACGTAACTTGTGAGTTTATATGTAAACATACGTGAATTACTTAAACCTAGACCTAAGTCGTATGGTAACCATGTTAGGACGTGGTTAACCCAATTAGCTCAAGAGACCTTTCTATTTATCTGCCGAGCTAACCTAAGGTGAGTTCACACTTTCTACGATGCATGGGATTCCCGGTGGTTTGGGAGTGGGTTAACGCTTAATAAAGAAACCTGCGTATTATCCTTGGGTAGAATACGTACTCCCACCCTCTTATGTGAAGGGTGACAACATTGTAACCTACGTATTCTCCTTGGGTAGGACACGTACTCCCACCCTCTTAACTGAAGGGTGACAACATTGATTGACACTAGACAAAACTCTATCATTAAGTCCCTCATTTTATATAGACTTAATCGTCGGGCCAATGGCGAACGGGTCATTAGTTAAATAGCGCTATTAGGTTTGACAAGCCTCACACTGTGCCGTAGAGGACGGGCGTGGACTAATGTACTTAGGCACTAGTCAATGATGATAAACATTGACGCAGGGCACAAAACATAACTACAGTCAGTACTCGATATGGTAACGGGTCTAGTGGTTAACATGGGGAAGCCCCCACTGGTTATGGTTTGGGAAACAAGGAATAGGATAACTCGTGGTTTTCGAAACAACTTATGGTTTTTGGAACAACACTAAAATGGACAACCAACTGTGAACTCGCTCAACATCGTTGTTGATTCGTTGTTACATGCCTTGCAGGTCGTTAGGTACGTAGAGGGAGCTTGCACAGGAGGAGTCATTGTGGAGCATTGACATTGAGTGTTCATGATGAACTTATGGACTGTTAAACTTATGATTTGGGTTTTGAACTTTTTGCTTCCGCTGATAAAACAAATTTGTTAAACTGTTTTAACACCAATTATATTGTTTGGTTTAGACTTTTACTTATTTAATTTTATTGTTCAATATGATTGGTGGCTGGATCCTGGTCAGTCACGCCTCCTGCGGTGATACTCCGCTTGTGGATTTTAGGGGTGTGACAGATTGGTATCAGAGCCATTGGTTATAGTGAACTTGGTTTTGAAAAAGGAAAAAAGCTTTTTGATAAAACCCAAACTATAACATGTTCAGTGCTCTACGATCCACAACGATGCTTCGCTCCACGTGCCTGTTAGTTTAAATAGTACATTGATCATGGTAGGGTTTATGTTTGTATTGCCTGCCTGTTAGTTTAAATAGTACATTGATCATGGTATGCTTAGTTAACATAACAAATGTTGCTTGAAACCTTGTGTGCTTACTCTCTTATGTCATCTCATATCTTCCACACCTCTACGTCACCATCCTTACTTGAGTTTCTTTCGATGTAAAGATCATGAGTGGACGTCTCAACTTGACTCAAGCCCAACTGGCGGCTCTAATCAACGAGCGAGTTGCTGAGGCTCTCGCAACAGCTCAAGAATGAAAAGCATGAGGTATAGCCTGCTATTTCGACCTATCCTAGGATGTTTAGATCCTACTCTCGTGCTTAACCTTGTCCTTCCTTTCTCGCACGACAGGTCAAAATGCTCAGCCTCGAGTGTGTACGTTCAAGACCTTCATGGACCGTCGACCGATTTCCTTTGACGGCACTGAGGGAGCCGTGGGTCTCCTCCACTGGTTCGAGAAGATTGAATCCGTTTTCGAAATGTGTGAATGCCCTGTTGCCAGTAGGGTGAAGTTTACTACGTGAACACTTGAAGGCGGTGCGTTAACTTGGTGGAACGCACATGTGCAAATGCTAGGGTTGGCAGCTGTTAACGCCACCCCATGGAACGACTTTAAGGATCTGCTCAAAGAAGAGTACTGTCATCGCGATGTCATTCACAAGCTAGAGGTGGAGTTTTACAATCTGAAGATGACTGGGTCCAAACTCAAAGCGTATACTAAGAGATCGAATGAATTAGTTGCTTTGTGTCCCAACATGGTGGATCCTCCCTACAAACGTATCAAGCTTTACATCAAAGGTTTAGTACTAGAGATTCAGAGCATGGTAACTTCAGCTAACCTCCCTACAATCCAGTGGGTTATACGACTATCTCACTGTCTCACTGATCAGGCAGTCGAGCAGAACAAACTACCAAAGTGTATTAGTGCTACCACTACTTCTGATGCTCCAAGCGACAACAAACGCAAATGGGAAGGAAATTTAAGCAAGGGTTCAAGTTCTGTTCAGTCTCAGCAGCGAAGGACTGATGACTACAAGAGCCCTAGTCAACAATCTTCTGGTAATCAAGGTCAGAGTAGGTACAAGGGAAACCACCCTAAGTGCAATCGATGCAATATGCACCACAGCGGGCCGTGTAGCAAGAACAACTGCCAGAGATGCAACAAACCAGGCCACCCAGTGAAAGATTGCAGGAGCCTTTATCCTGCGAATCAGAGACGCCAGCAGCAGCAGACCCCACAGAATCAGCGCCAGCAGCAACAGCAACATCAGGGTAACAACAAAGGATGTTTCCAGTGTGGTGCTGAGGGCCACTTTAAAAGAGACTGCCCCCAGCTGAACCACAACCAGAACAACAATAACAATCAGGGCAATGGGAACAATAACAGGGATAACAATGATGGCAATGGTGCCAGGGGACGTGCTTTTGTGATTGGTCAGGGTGATACGAGGAACGATCCCAACGTCGTGACGGGTAAGTTCCTACTGGATGATTTCTTTGTTTCTGTTTTATTCGATTCGGGTGTCGATACTTGTTACGTGTCCTTAAAAGTTAGTCAGATGCTTAAGCGTACCCCAATCCCTCTGGATTCTAAGCATATTGTAGAACTAGCAAACGGTAAAAATCTTGAGGCCACACACATAGTTAAGGGTTGTAATCTCGCTTTAGCTGGTCAGATCTTCTCTATCGATCTTATCCCTACCGTACTTGGTAGCTTCGACGTTGTCATTGGGATGGACTGGTTATCCCAACATCGAGCGAAAATACTCTGCAAGGAGAAAATTGTCCGTATCCCTTGTGCAAGCGGTGAACCCCTCGTCATTCGTGGCGATAACAGTGGTGTTGTTATGGGTATCATCTCTTTCCTTAAGGCCCAGAAGTGTTTGCGAAAGGGCCACACTGCTATACTAGCTCTCGTTACTGACACCTCAATGAAAGAAAAGAAGATAGAAGACATCCCGATCGTACGCGACTTTCCTGATGTATTTCCTGAGGAATTACCTGGTCTTCCGCCTCATCGTCAAGTCGAGTTTCAAATCAAGCTAGCTCCAGAAGCAGCGCCTATAGCTCGTGCACCTTATCGTTTAGCCCCATCAAAATTAGAAGAACTGTCCGCACAGCTGCAAGAGCTTTTGGACAAGGGTTTCATTCGTCCTAGCTCTTCGCCCTGGGGAGCTCCAGTTTTGTTTGTGAAGAAGAAAGACGGTACTTTTCGAATGTGTATAGACTATCGCGAACTCAACAACGTGACCGTGAAGAATCGTTATCCTCTTCCTCGTATAGATGACCTGTTCGACCAGTTGCAAGGGTCGAGCTTCTACTTAAAGATTGATCTGAGATCGGGCTATCATCAGCTGAGAGTCCGAGACGAGGACATCTCTAAGGTGTTGTTTGCTTTTTGGCCAGAAGCACTTCTGGCCACTTATGTCTGCGTCGCGCAGACACGCGCAGACCTTTGGGTCCTGCAGTTTGTTTGTTTTCCAGAAGCACTTCTCACCTTTTACCTCTTCCCTACCTCTTCCCCACGCAAACATAAGCCCACCTCTTCTCACCTCTTCTCTCTTTCAAAACACAGACCACTATCCACCACCACATACCCACCACCACCTCCACCACCACAACTCCGCCACCACCTCCACCACCACATCTCCGCCACCACCTCCACCAATACTCGAAACTCCCAAAATTTCCACCGTAAAAATAGTGGTGTACGGCTGCTTCCCCCAATCGATGATAATGATGGTGTTATTAATTGATTCAAGAGCCCAAGAATTCTAATATGTTGCTGCCATCTTTCGTGAATGGTAAAGGCCCACTAAAAATAATGATTCCCTTGACTTTTGTGGATGTTGCTGCCCAAAAAAACGTGATGGTGGCTGCTAAAATATCGCTGGAATGGACGGTGGAGGAGGTGGTGGCGGATGGTTGGGGTGGTGGTGGTAGATGAAGGTAGAGAGAGAGAGAGAGAGGAGTGTTCTGTGTGTGTGTGTGTTGTGTGTGTTATGAAGTGGTTTTTGTAGAAGTAAAAAAACAAACCCTCTTCTCCTTGCAGACTGCAGACCTTTGGTCCACCTCTTCTCCTGTAGATGCCTGCAGATGTGGTCCGCAGACTGCAGACCTTTTGGGTCTGAAAAAACAAACACCACCTAAGACAGCATTCAGGACTCGTTACGGACACTACGAGTTTCTGGTCATGCCTTTCGGGTTGACAAACGCACCTGCGGTTTTCATGGATCTCATGAACCGACTGTACAAACCTTACTTGGATAAGTTCGTTATTGTATTCATCGACGACATCCTGATCTATTCCAAGAGTCAGGAGGATCATGAGCATCATCTGCGACTTATTCTGGAACTTCTTCGAGCAGAACAACTTTATGCTAAGTTCTCGAAATGTGACTTTTGGCTTCGTGAAGTCCATTTCCTAGGCCACGTGGTGATTGAAGATGGGATTCACATAGATCCATCCAAGGTTGACTCAATCAGGAATTGGCCTGCACCTCGAACTCCAACTGAAATCCGTCAATTCTTGGGCTTGGCGGGTTACTACATAAGGTTTATCAAAGATTTCTCGAAGATTGAGCAGCCTCTTACTATTCTAACTCAGAAGGGTGTCACCTACCGTTGGGGTGATGCCCAGGAATCCGCATTTCAGCAGCTGAAGTCGAAGCTTTGTAGCGCACCTATTCTCTCGTTACCTGAAGGCACAGACGATTTTGTGGTTTATTCTGACGCGTCAATCCAAGGACTTGGTTGTGTGTTGATGCAACGTGAGAAAGTCATTGCTTACGCATCACGCCAACTTATGGCTCACGAAAAGAACTACACTACTCACGACTTGGAGTTGGGAGCAGTGGTGGTTGCACTTAAGATATGGAGACATTACTTGTACGGTACCAATTGCACCATATACACCAATCACAAGAGTCTCCAGCATATCTTCGATCAGAAGGAGTTGAACATGCGACAGCGTCGATGTGTCGAACTCCTTAACGACTATGAATGCGCAATCAAGTACCATCCAGGAAAAGCCAATGTTGTGGCTGACGCCCTCAGTCGAAAGGAAACTAAACCTAAGCATGTACGTGTGTTACAGCTTACCATTCACTCCAGTCTTCCCGCTCAAATTCGTGATGCTCAGATCGAAGCATTAAAGGAAGAGAACATCAAGGCAGAGTCCCTGCGAGGCATGGAAAAGAAACTCGAACGTAAGGAAGACGGCACTTACTACTTAATGGAACGTGTCTGGGTTCCATCCTTTGGAAACTTACGAGAACTTGTGATGGATGAAGCGCACAAATCTCGCTACTCAGTGCATCTTGGTTCTGACAAGATGTACCAAGACCTCAGAACTCTCTACTAGTGGCCCCACATGAAAGCTAATATAGCGACCTATGTTAGTAAATTTTTAACCAGTGCTAGGGTCAAGGTTGAATACCAGAAGCCATCAGGCCTACTTCAACAACCAGAGATCCCCACAAGGAAATGAGAGCAAATTTCCATGGACTTTGTTATTGGCTTACCTAGATCTCAATGAGGAAACGATACCATTTGGGTGATAGTGGATCGACTAACCAAGTCTGCACACTTCCTGGCTATCAAAGAAATGGATAAGTTTTCTACTCTAGCAGACATCTACCAGAAGTAAGTAGTCTCGAGGCACGGGGTGCCAACTTCCATCATTTCCGATCGTGATCCACGTTTTAAATCTAATTTGTGGCAGGCGATGCATAAATCCTTTGGCTCGCGTCTAGATATGAGCACAGTTTATCATCCGCAGACGGATGGACAGACTGAACGCACCATCCAGACCCCCAAGGACATGCTTCGAGCATGTGTAATCGAATTTGGTAACGGTTGGGAAAGGCACCTACCTATGGTAGAGTTTTCGTATAACAATAGTTACCACACTAACATCCAGGCTACTCCGTTCGAGGCTTTGTATGGACGGAAATGCCGATCACCCTTATGCTGGGCAGAAGTGGGCGACAGCCAAATCACTGGCCCAGAACTTGTCGTCGACATGACGGAAAAGATTGCCTAAATACGACAACGAATGGCGGCAGCTCATGACCGTCAGAAAAGCTACGCTGATAAGCGCGGGAAACCGCTCGAGTTCCAGGTTGGGGATCGAGTGTTACTTAAAGTCTCACCTTGTAAAGGTGTGGTCCGCTTTGGTAAGCGGGGTAAGCTAAATCCACATTATGTTGGACCTTTCGAAATCACTGAGAAAATCGGCAAAGTGGCGTATACACACACCAAACCCTAAACTTCTTCTCCTTTTCTCTCTTTGGAACCCGACGGCAACCCCTCATCTTTCGAAGCTCCCTTTGTGCTCATCTTGAATCGGGTTAGTACTTAAACACTATTCGGGTGACTATTGATCGATGTATATGTGGTGTGCTTGAATATATCTTTGCATGATACTTAGTGTTAGAAATTGTATGTTAACAATATGTGGGGTTGATCGATGATGGTTTGAGAATGATATGCTAATAGAGTCTTTGGTAAGTTATTCATGGGAATCTAAGGGTGGATTATGTTCATGTAAAATTAACATGAAAGTGTATGATTCGATTAAGTTTATGTTATTGATTATCGATTGGTTTGATTGGCATGAAGAATGGTATGATGATATGCAAGGGTGTTTGATTTAAACCGCAGAATGTTCGTATTGTTAGTTGCATGATGAAATAGGATTTAAGTGTTAGTCATACTATTTGATCCGATTTTTGGTGATGATGAGTTGTTGTTTATGATTAGATGTTAATTAGGGTTCATGAGAATTAATTGGTAAATCTTGTTTTGATCGAATAAAGGCATAATTGGAAACTCTTAAACTGATTAATTGGATCGAGTAGATGGAAATAAGATAACTGAATGCCATGATTTTTGGGATAATGAAACGAATCGCACAAGTCCCAATCGCACAAGCCAATCGCACAAGCTCTCGGGTCGCACAAGGTCAAACGCACAAGCTAGGGTTGCACATAGTACAACTGTTAAAGCACTTAGTACAATCGGGATATGCATAACCGCACAGTATGTTGTGGATCGCACAAGACTGTGCTGATCGCACAATATATTGGCCGCACAAGAAAATAAACTATTAATGTTTATTGGGCAGCACAAGTGGATTAATTACTTGATTGTTATTGGGCTGGCATGTTTGGATCGCACAACATGTTGTGGATCGCACAAGGTTGTGCTGATCGCACAACACGTTGGGCCGAGCATTTGTTGGGCTTCACGTACTTAGTCGCACAAGATGATTGGGCTCGCACAACCACAACGGCCCAATCATCTGAATCGCACAATTTGGGCTTATGTGTGTATTTGATTGATATTATTAACATGTTTCTATGTGTATGTCGTGATCGTTATGTGTACGTAACTTGTGAGTTTATATGTAAACATACGTGAATTACTTGAACCTAGACCTGACTCGTATGGTAACCATGTTAGGACATGGTTGACCCAATTAGCTCAAGAGACCTTTCTATTTATCTGTCGAGCTAACCTAAGGTGAGTTCACACTTTCTACGATGCATGGGATTCCCGATGGTTTGGGAATGGGTTAACGCTTAATAAAGAAACCTGTGTATTCTCCTTGGGTAGAATACGTACTCCCACCCTCTTATGTGAAGGGGGACAACATTGTAACCTGCGTGTTCTCCTTGGGTAGGACACGTACTCCCACCCTCTTAACTGAAGGGTGACAACATTGAACTACACTAGACAAAACTCTATCATTAAGTCCCTCATTTTATATTGACTTAATCGCCGGGCCAATGGCGAACGGGTCATTAGTTAAATAGCGCTATTAGGTTTGACAAGCCTCACACCATGCTGCAGAGGACGGGCGTGGACTAATGGACTGGGGCACTATTTAATGATGATAGACATTGACGCAGGGCACATAAACATAACTACAGTCAGTAGTCGATATGGTAATGGGTCTAGTGGTTAACATGGGGAAGCCCCCACTGGTTATGGTTTGGGAAACAAGGAATTGGATAACTCGTGGTTTTTGAAACAACTTATGGTTTTTGGAACAACACTAAAATGGACAACCAACTGTGAACTCGCTCAACATTGTTGTTGATTCGTTGTTACATGCCTTGCAGGTCGTTAGGTACTTAGAGGGAGCTTGCACAGGAGGAGTCGTTGTGGAGCATGGACATTGAGTGTTCATGATGAACTTATGGACTCTTAAACTTAAGATTTGGGTTTTGAACTATTTGCTTCCGCTGATAACATAAATTTGTTAAACTGTTTTGACACAAATTATATTGTTTGGTTTGGACTTTTACTTATTTAATTATATTGTTCAATATGATTGGTGGCTGGATCCAGGCTAGTCACGCCTCCTGCGGTGATACTCCGCTTGTGGATTTTGGGGGTGTGACATACCAATAAATTTATTATCATTTATTTTAGGGTAAATTACACTTTTCGTCCTTTATGTTTGTACGGGATTGCAACGGATAGCCTTTCACTTCAATAATTACAGTTACGGTCCTTTATTTGCAAAACCCGTTACACTCTACGTCCTTTAATACTAACCAGGTTAAAAAAAATTAGTTAAGTTTACTCACTTAAGGGTATTTTGGTCAATTCACGTTTTTATTTAAATGTTTAATAAAGTAAACCAAAAACAAGAACACACCAATCTTCTATCATCTTCATAAACAAGAACATCAAGAACATTTATTTGCAATAATATCTTAAAATATATGTACTTCCAGGGGATTTCATCTATCATCTTCGTAAACAAGAACATTTATTTGCAATAATATCTTAAAATATATGTACTTCCAGGGATTTCATCTTCAAAAGCACTTTTCAGATCTGGGGATTTCACTCTACAAAAGCAAGAAACACCCAATTTTATGTTCTTTTCTTATAAAATACAAAAAAAAACCCGAGTTCTAAACTTGGGTAAAACACTTTCCAAATCTGCAAAATTCCAAGAGCAAGAACGGATTTCAGATCTATGTTCTACAAATCAAAAACAAAAAGATCTGGGGATTTCACTCTACAAAAGCAAGAAACACCAATTTTATTTTCTTTTCTTATAAAATACAAAAAAAAGCCCAAGTTCTAAACTTGGGTAAAACACTTTTCAGATCTGTAAAATTCCAAGAGCAAGAACGGATTTCAAATCTATGTTCTACAAATCAAAAACAAAACCCCATTGTCGCCCTAACACCGCCGTCTATGGTGGCTCCAGCCACCGTTAATCCAACTAATAATGAAGATATCTTCGTTCTCCTCCATCTACGGTGGCTCCGGCCACTAGTAATCCAACGACGACCTGTTTTCCCACCTTCCAATTTCAATTTAGAACATAAAAAGTTTCCATTTTCAACCCATTTTGATGCAAAAAACCCACTTCTCAAAGATAATTTATTTTGGGTGTTCATTTTTTTTATGAAATAGTGGGTTATATGGAACAGAAGCTTGGTGAATTGAGTGGTGATTGTAGAGAGAGAGAGAGAGTTTTTTTTAGATCTGCAAAGTTGATGAAGAGGATTTTGGAGAGAGATATTTTTTAGATCTGGAATGGGAGTTTGAAGATGAACATGATGAACATGATAATAATAACTAGATGTAAGATCCGCCGCGTTGCGGCTAGGGTCTTACATATTACAACACAATGAATCTATTTTATACGGCTAGGCCCTTACAAATTACGGCGCAATGAATCTATTTTATACTTCTCTATCGACCCGCTCGTTGCATTTTAAAACCACAAACCTAAGTATTAACTACACACCTTTGTATCAAGTTAGATATCCAAACGATCACATTGTGTTTCCAAATGTCTTGTGGAGGGAAATACAAATACTTGATGTTGATTAGGGATGAGCACGGTACATGTTCAGTATTGAACCGGTACCGGTACCCAAAGTACCGGTTCTGAAAACCGGGAAAAATGGGTACATGTACCGAATATACCGGTTCGGTACCAGTACCGGTATTTTACCTGTAAATACAGGTACTGTTCCGATTAAAGAGAGTTGGCCCAAAACAATAACCCACACCACCTAGTTGTTTTGTAAAAAGAACCAATGTCTAAGAATATATGCTTAGAGTACAAATTTTAATGCACCATAATGTTAAAAATTAATAGTATATAAATATTCTAGTATCGACAGATTAATTTGAACAATCAAGTAAGGTACATCACCGACTTTCTTCCTTTCTGTATTTTATTGGATTCCATGTTGACTCGTCGACCATATATGCAAAAAGGAGAAACAAAAGTTATTTTTTTTCATCTGTTTTTTATTTCTTGATTAAAAACCTTCTCGGAAAAGTGTGTATGCACACATTCCACATAGTTCACCATTTCTCATCAGTTTTTCATAGGGAAACAATTTAATTTCAACAAGTTTAAAATCGTTGAACCATCATTCACATTGCGTCATGTTAATGTGAAAAAATTAAACTAAAACGTAAAATATAGAAAAAAAATACCTAAGTCGATCTAGGATCCCGGTCATTGCGACGAACCAGTCAAACATGGAAATAAAGACGCATTGCGGCGGACCTGTCAAATGGGAAAAAAAAAGATGAAAAATCATTGAACCCACACGCATGTTGCGGCGTATTCACTCGTAAAATTTAGAACGAAACGTAAAACGAAAAACTTGTAAAAGATAAAAGTATGAGGGATCAAAATTGAAAATAAAAAAAAGTGTTGGGGTTAATTTGCAAAGTTGAAAAGGTTTAGGTAAAAGTAAAAAAAAAAAAATCAAAAGCTTAATTGCAAAAAATGAAAACCTATTGGCTAGAAGTGAAAAGTTCTCAATTTTTTTTGGAAAACTCCCTGTACTTTAAGTACAAGTCCACAAAGCACCAAGATGTTAGTAATTTATAATATGGAAATAATAATAATAATAATAATAATAATAATAATAATAAAGGACGCAAAGTATAACGAGTTTTGCAAATAAAGGACGCAAAGTATAACGAGTTTTGCAAATAAAAGACTGTGACTGTAATTATTGAAGTTAAAGGCTATCCGTTGCAATCCCGTACAAACATAAAAGACGAAAAGTGTAATTTACCCTTTATTTTAAACAAAAGTTATGCTTAAGAGATACTAGGGGTGAGCAAATTTAGGTCTGGACCGAAAATAACCGAGAACCGAACCGAAAATATACCCAACTCGACCCGAACTCAAGTACCTAGGTATTTAGATCGGTTCCAATTTTTCATATAAAATCGGGCCGGGTCGGTTCTCGGTTCTTTTCATGGTGAAACCCGACTTTGACCTATGGACCGGAACCGACCCTATATTTAGGGTAGTGATTTTGTTTTGTATTTTATATTTGATCGGTTCTCGGGTCGGGTCGGGTAATGGTAGGGTAGGGTTTTCCTTACACAATAATAAAAGTAATATTATTTATATAGGTAAGGGATTCAGTACAAGTGGCTAAAACCTTACAAACTATAGGAACAACTATGACGTTGACATGTGGCAAAGGCACTAACTTACATGCAAAGGTAGGATCGTCTTTTTCCATTCTTTTTTTTTTTTTTTGTAAAACATTACTTATGTCAGTGCTCCCTACCTTTTTTTCAGTTTCAATTTTTCCCAACGGTAGTTACCTTTTCTTCAAGTTTCAACTGATCTATGGCGTTTGTCTTCGGAGATGATTTGCAAAATAATATTATTCCTTATCTTATGATGTTTATGTGCCATTGTTCTCTTCGTTGTTTACATCGTTTAAAGTCTGTTTTCCTTTTGGCGTTTTTGTCTCTCACAACAGTTTTTGCTTTTTTCAAACCCATGTATATCTGTTTTTCTATGATGTGTTTACGTCATTGGCATTTTTAACTATCCTTAGTGGTTTCTCATTTACACCCCTGAAATATCTACTATAATGTGGCATTTTGTTGGTAGTGTGTAATTATTTTTGCTTATGTGTGCACTAGGTTATCACCCGAGAACTTCTCGGGTAGAAAAAAATAATTTATATTAAGCGAATTATGTCACGAAATAAAATAAAAACACATGTTTTCAAAACCAACTGAACAAAAACGTAAACATACCTAATTATTAAATTCTTCATTAGAAACTTGTTTTATTTCAAAACCATAAAACTTGACAACTACTACGGTGTGGCTGATTTGAGCCGTATACACATTTATGAAATCACAAGAACATGTTATTCTATAGTAGCTTGAGAAGTTTTTTGTGTCTGCTTTGATCTTATCCGCTGTAAAGTCTTTGTAAGAGAAGCTCAAATCATCGAGTCTTGTGACCATCTCGATGACGTCATTAACTCTATTCTTCTATGCATAATATTTTTTTGTTGCCTTTATTTAGCTTCTCGTCTCTTGCTTCGCCTACTCTGACCGTCTTGAATTCGGTATTCTGAATGGGATCTGGTTGCATACAAGAAAAATGAAGAGAGTGTTTTTTACTTTCAAAATGATATGAGGAAACATAAATATTCGTATAATGAATCATGAATTACCAAGTCTTTAGGTATATCCAGATATATTGATCTAACTGTTCTCCAAGACATGTATGTTGTGTTCACCCTTATATTACATTTCATCCACAATACTTTTTTCTTTGAACCAATAACCAAAACTCTGCAACTTCTCCATAACATATTCTATTTCTTCACTAAATTTGCATTGTCAAGAAAAGTCATGACTAAGTGGTTGGCTCAATAGTTGTAACTTTTGCATATGATACGATTCAAAGAACTAATCACCAGCTCCATCTCGTAAATATACTGTAATAATAGCTGAGTAAGTTAAGTACCTGAAACCATCAACGTTAAACCTATTCATCATGTGGATAGAAGACGCCACTCTTTTATACACATATATAGTATATCATCTTATTGCAACAGGTACATAAAATACGAGTATATAAAGAAAATACATGTGTTCAAGGTTATTTTTTAGCAATCATAGTTAACGTAAATGATCCTGGGAACTTCATTGTAGCTGTTAAAACATGCCAAAAAATCACTTTGTCATGTGTACATGTGCTTAACATGATCTTAATCAGATTCTTACCCAACCCGTTGACATGTTACCCGACTCGCTTATATTGACACGATGAAGAATAGTTTTGGAGTCATCTAAAAGATGAAAATAATACCTGAAAATTCACCATTTGGAAAGATCATGAAAACAACTTTCCCTTTAAGGTGAGCCAATACTTCTATACAGCCATTGTCAAAACAATGTCAAATAGAATATAATTTTCAATCTGCAAATTCGAGTTATAAAGATCTCAAAATTTGTTGCTCAACCCACCAATTTAGCAAATAAACCTTTAAAAAAAGTTATGAAGCTAAACAGAAGTTCCATGAGCTATGGACCATACATGGTATCCAAGCATCCATTCTTGATATTATATCATGCCTCATATTCCTAAAATTGTCAAGTTATGCATACAAATGCATTCTTCCAACCTACAAAAATAAACCACTATCATATTTTGAATACATCAAGATTCAACTTCAAATAACATACAAATTCTTTAAACGTTGAAAGCACATAGATACAAAGTCTGAAGCGAAGTATAGATACATAAGTATCTATAAAGCATTAATGTTGTCACTTAAAAAATATTCATCAAGCAACCCATGTTGGCATAGTTAGATAATCATTATTTAATTAATGAATACACCCATACAACCCCAAATATGACGTACCTGCTGTAACGCTTCGCGTTTTAGTACTTTCCTTATTTAGAAAGTCTGTTTGTATTTCTATTTTTGGATACTTGTAATCTCATTGTATTCATATTTCCTTTCCAAACATTGTAATCTAAGACTTCGATCATAATAAAACTTGATCATATTATACATACTTGTTACATACTCGTTACATACTTGTTATACATGCAAACTTGAATACATACTCATACTCGCAAACTCATACTTGGAATACATGCAACATCAGTTTGTACATGCATTTTATTTACACATTATACAAATGCATCACACTTGTATGCTCAAAACACTTAAAACCAGCTAAAATACGCGAAAACGGTCAGCTTAACCCCTTCGAGCGACTGGACAAGTCTCCTCGTGCGAAGAGACTAACCTCTTCGTGTAACTAGTCCACTCATTCCAGCTCACTTGCCCCAAGCCTCCACTCGTCCCAAGTCACTCACACCAAACACCCTCCGCCCATATAATTACGAACCTTCACCCTCACTTCAAACCATCCACTCACTCCAAAACACTCTCAAACTTACTGAACGCGCACACTCTGGTCAGAACACTTAAGTAGCTGCTAAGTGAGTCTAAACTTACTAACTTAATCCTTTCTTCTACTTTTCTTTTGATTTCACCTACTCTTTTCTACATGTTCTTCTAATCTTCTTAATTTGGATTAACCTCTTGGATGCTTCCACAAACTTGCCTTGGCAGTCTACTAATGAAGCTCACCACATTGAGGTCCATGATGAAGATTGAAGTCATGTTTTCATTTAAACTTTTATAAAAATAGCTTTTTCAGTTCTGAAACTTGGCGAAATCTTGAACCCACCAAGCTCACAGCTAAATACATAGTTGTGGGTTAGTTTTGAGGTGGATTTTAACCAAGAAACGAGTCAGTTCGAACAAAACAGAACCCACTCGTTCGACAGAGACCATTCGCACAAATGACCAGGCCCACTCGCGCGACTGAACAGTCTGTTCGCGCGACTGAGTAGTCCATTCGTGCGTAGGGATCTTCTGTTACTTCTGTTCCCGCAAAATCCTAAGTGTTGAATGTTATCTCAGATTCCCATCTTCAATATGAAAGAATGTGTGTTTATCAGAAGTATGAACCGTGGAAGCCTTGGCTTTCCAGTCTAGTTCCACCGCCTCACTCGGACTTGCAAACGAACACCCAAATAGTCTCCTAGACTAAGAATAAGTTAACCCTGCCTCGCATCTAACACTTGCCATGTTGGGAATGACACACCCGGGTTGTCCTTGTTCGGCTGTTTGGTATTTGTATTTATTGTCCGTTATATTCATGACCAACTGTAAGACCCTAATTCGTAATTGACTAAAGTCGCAGCGGAAAATCGTACCATAAAAATTTCTTTCGTTACATACACCTTGACGCACATAAATTCATTTATGAGATTAATTCTTTCACAATAAATACATTTTATTATACTTATTTTCAATAAGAAGCCATAACCTAACTTCACTCCAATACGTACTCAACACCCCCGTACAAACTATCTTGTGACTCGATCTTCAATCTCTACTCCTTAGTAATCCTCATGGCTTGTACTACCTGCGCTCACCACATAAAATTCATAACGTTAGTACGTATCATAAGCATACAAGATTTGTACACGTTTACTTTTCGTTTCATTAACTCTTTACATCCCGGCTTTCCCTCTGATCATACGATCTGTAGTGAGACTTCCTTGGTATTCCTGCGTTACACTTCATCACCAGGCACGATGTTATTATCGTTAGTACTCAATTTCATTGAATGCATGCGTACATACTTGTATACAACCTATACATGCACTTACGATCACACATAGCAACATACATGCCTATGTACCTACATACATACGTACGTGCATACCTAAATACATCCATTCATACATACATACATACCTACATACTTACCTGCCTACATACATACATACCTACATACATACATACTTACATACAAACATACATACATACTTACATACATACATACTTACATTTACCAATCTACATCATCATATACGTATCTACATCCACACATACATACATCATTACGTCCACTCATGATGTTATACCTATATACATACATAATCCCCACTTGCAATATACCGAACTCATACACGCCTACTCTCAAACATACTCTCGTATATAACCATGTATACTTGCTTACGTACTCATAAACATACATATATACCTAACAAGTGTGGGCATACACTTAAATTCATAAAAACGTAAGTTGAACTAGTCGTACATAACTTAAAACGCGTTTAAACGAGTTCCCAAGCCAAAACGAGGCTCAAAAACAATTTCCGGAGAAACTGCACCCGTCGCGCGACGCGACGGGCCGTCACGCTACGCGACCCCCCCAAAATGACAGAAAGATTGCAGCTGTTGCTGCATATTCCCTGCACGTCCGGATTTTACGGAAACGAACATAACTTCCTCATTTTTAATCCGTTTTACCCGATTCTTTTTCCTACGTGATCGTAATTTAATTCTCCATCACATGGAGTGAAAATCCAGTATTTGGACTACCGAAATTTATAACTTTTAAGCCCTCGGCTTATTACCCTTTTCCATAATTTTGACCCGTTCATGCATTTACCCACATAACTTGTTTGTTTGACCTTAACTTCATATAACTTGATAATTTCAAGGTCATTTATCATAAAAGATTCATTCCCGGATACCTTACATCTCATTTCACCCGTTTTTCCTCAAAAGCTTATTTTTGACCCATTAAGGGTAATTGCGCATTAAAACATTTCTGACTTCCGACACCATACTCCTCACTTTCATTCTTAACCAAAACATTACTCAAATCAATTAGCTTGTTTTCTAAAATACTTTTAAGATCGTTTGCCCCAAAACACCCACCAAGGGCATTTTGGTCAACTTTTATCCCATCAATTACGACGAAAGACTTCAACACATCTTTGACTTCAAACGTCATGTTTAGTTAATTAAAACACTTTATCACTTGATCGAACTAAGAAGTGATTTACGGAATCACTGACCTTATGCGTCCGTGCTTGTATCCGATTCCTCGCCCTTTCTTGACCCGTTGGCCTTTCATGCTTGAGTCCGTCTTGATATGATTCCTATACTCTCTTTTCATCAAAATCACGTTCTTATTAGCATATGCATTCGTACGTGATAACAATCATATCAATCGCATATTTCACACTTAACTCTCATCAATCATTTCTAACAAACATAATTCATATAATCATATCCGTATTCGTTTAAACTCATGTAACTCATCATGTCATTACATTTAACACGGATAGCTATTACATGTACCATACGACTTCTCATCAACCCACGTTTACGACAACGAGTCAAATCATGTTTCTTATACTTAGTTGACTTTCAAAAGTCAACTATTAACCATATGTAACTATCGACTTATCAACATATATCCGTAACATCATAATCGACTATACGGACGACACTATATACATTTTATCATTCACTTGATGTATGTACTACCTTTTAAGCATAACGTACAACTTATTCAAGCATAAATCTTCTAAACTCTTACATGACCCATCAAAACCTACTACTAACCATCATGGATCATTCCCAAATAAACATCAATCATATCATCATCATTTTTCTCCTAATTCATCTAATAAGAATTCATCATACCCACATAACACATCAATCTTTCAACAAGAATTGGACATAGGTGATGAGTCTAGTCATCTTCATCACCATAACTAATGGGTTTATCATCTAAACATCAAATTAGCACAAACCATTCATAATCCATGTTCTATATGATGATTATAACACATACTCATGCTCAATTCCACTTAAACTCATGGATTAGAACATAACCCACTTTACACATGATCACCAATCTTAGATTTAAGACATACCTTATGATCCCCTCGTAAAGTTGATCATTAATCCGTGTTCCTTGTTGAATTTGAGACTCGATTCACCCTTCAATTTGGTGATTTAGTTGAGTTAGGGTTTGGAGCTCTTGGAGCTCCTGAACATTCGTGAACACACACGAAGTGTGTGTTTGTGTGTGTTGATCTTTCATTTTAATAACTCAACTTCCATCTTGTTCCACTTTAACCCCTCGGGTTTGCCTTTAAAACATAACCGACACTACCTTCTTCATTTACTACTTTTGACCATACCCTTGACTAGGTTAAATAACCTAGTTATTAATTTCATGACGTGTCATATAGGAACACATGACAAATATTAACGTTCAGATTTTTGGGGCGTTACACCAACCGGGTTTGTTAACGATTTTAATAAACTTTGTGCTTGGGTGAAACATATAACGAGGTGTTATACCTCCATACATGACTTCCATGAACTCTCTGACTTACTGGACTATTATTATAACTATATAATATAATATATAACATAATTGAAATCAGAACGTTAACCGTTTGATTGTTAAGTGTCTCGAACAGAACCTCTTCGCACGAACAGACCCTTCACACGATTGGGATTTTCCCACTCGCACGAATGGACTCTGTTCGCACAAATGGAACTTCCACTCGCACGAACAGTGTTGTGATGCTTCGGTTATTCGTTTATCTCAGTTCTGAGTTCCTCGTTGCTAATTCTATTGGGCAAACCAGGACCCATGAAATCACAATAACTTAGTGTCACAACGAGTGCTTAGACGGGATATATTTTCGTGTTTCATATACATACTTTCATACTTTAATCCGAATCTGAATCCTCCGTTCACCTCCAATAACTCACACCTCCGTTTACCCCATGTAGGGTAACCTCGGTGTTCCAACACTCTCAACATTCGACTCGCGGAATTAACAAAGGAAGCTTTGCAAAACTGTCAGTATACTCGACGCCCTTTTACGTTTACACTTTTGGGTGCAACATGTTTACATATTCAAAACTTGCACAATCACACATACTTTATGCAAACACAAACAAACAATCCAATCATACATGCTTAATGCATTATACTTGATTCGTACTTGCTGGAACATTCTTATGTGGTATACTTGTCATTAACTTCGTACGAGCCTCCCCTTAACATGTATAAGGCTATAGGAGTAACGCACCGCCCGTATTCTTGAGGTCATATTAAGTTAAAACAGAACGGTCCTATCGTTGCTACGATAGGATTACGCTAGCGGTAATCTTTAGGTTGAAATTTATAGTTGCAGTCTTACGTTAATCTAGATAACAAATTTTGCCATGTGGATTTGTTTAAACATTTTTATACTTATGCTATTATCCAAACTTGAATACTCGCCAATACTTGTTGTATTGAACTATACTTTAAACGTGTTGCGGGCTGATGACGTTGAGGATGATGAAATCTAGTAGGATTGGCTAGATACACACTTAGCAAACTAGATTTTGTTGTTGTATTTGTTTCTTGTATTTTGTTGTATTATTGTTGAACCTTGTATTTTTGTTTCAATGTTGTACTTCACAATTATTCAATGAAATGAAATTGGGTTTTGGTTTAATATTGTCGGAAATAGTGTTATAAAGTCTCGAGCAATCTCGTCCTCGTCCTGCCCCGATGTTTCCGTCATCGGTTGGGGTGTGACACTTGCATGGTAACATACCTTCGTACATGTTCCTTAGTGTTTGAACAGCATCAGTCCTAATAATTTTTGAAAACCAAATTATAGTTATAAAATAAAGATAAAAAGTAAAATTATTTGGTTTGAAACATAACCAACTTATTGTATCGCCCCAAAATCTATTGAAAATGGTTAATTAAAGAATTTGAGCTTAAACCAACTTAGGAAGGCTATTAGCCAAATAAATGGAATAAAGCCCAAACCCATGCATACTAAAGAGTTTAAAAAGGATTTAGGAACCATCATTAACTCTTTAATTCAAACATAGTATTAATTTTGATCAATTATGAACTCATGCGAACTGTTTCCAGTTTTTTGACCTTTTTTGTGTTTCTGTCTCTTTTTTTTTTTTTTTTTTTTTGGTTACATTAGTAATATTTTGCCAAAAAAATCATTGAGAAGCATAAAAGGAGTAACATTTTTATTTCAAAGTTTGACAATTCTTAAGAAATAAGAAGGTAATAATTTTCCTAAAATTTGTTAGTTTTTAATGTTTTGATATTTCAACTTGTATATAGGGTTTAACTGGTGTTTAGATTTGAAAGTCTTGACAATATAATTGTTTTTGTTTACACCATATAAATGATATCATAGTAGCAATGACCTAGGGGCATATCAACTTTTGGATCGATTGATTAATATGTAAACCTAAGAAATGATTAATAAGAATGACTAGTACTGGTATAGTTAGTGATTACAAAGGATTGAGAGTTAGAGTTCCCACAAACTGAAAAAATAAAAGAATTGGGAGCTATAGTTCGTCTTGAGAATCAGATTGAGAACTAGGCTTCGTTTTAAATCCAGCCAATCGGAGAAAAAACATTAATCAAGTTGATAGACAAACGTGTAAATTTACAGTAATATACAGAGAATTTGGCAAGGGTTTTATTACAAGAGAAAAGGAAACGTTACTGAAGAAATAGGTTTATTTTAGGGTGAAATACTTATGTTCATTGGTTTATTTTAGGGTGAAATAAACTATCTTTATTAAGAGATTAGGATGCTTATTTCAAACTTATTGTTCTTGGTGGAAAAATACATTATCAAATATTCCTATATCTTGATATTTCTGCTACGGCCATTATTATCTTTATCTTATTGGAGCACACCAATCCAACACTAATAGATAAACACATGCCATTTCTTTTGTATACATATTTAGGTAGATGTTACACAAGAGAATAATGTTGCGATTTGTTGTGAAACTGTGCTGAAAATTGTTGTGTTTGTTGTGAAATTTTGTCGAAAGTTGCTGTGAAAATAGTGCTGAAATATGTCGTAGGATTTAGTTTGTTACTAAATTGGTAAAAAGTAGTTATGTATGAAATGACAATCAGTACAGGGTCATATACATATAAGAAAAAAGGTAATGACCGGTAAGCTTATAAGGATTGGTGATAGAATGGTCTTGAATGTTGAATGCTAATGGTAGTGAATTATATTTCGAATCATCTATATATATTTTGCCTATATTTTGGACAACGGGTCGGACGAGCATAATAAAAACAAAACATCCAGCCGCACCACGACGGGTCATCTTCTAGTTATGTAACAAATATTGTAACTTATAATGCCAAATTGTTTACATTTCATTCATACCGAGTTGTTAATAGTTTAAGCTTTAAGGAGCATTATTCTTTTGTTCTTTTTTCTTTCTACGTGTTGGGAAACCATAAAAGGGTTCATACGCACAATTCTTCAAAGGGTTGAGGACACTTGACAGCAACCTTCTTGGCATGAGACATATTTCTCTTTAAAAAAAGGCCTAGGCCCGTTAGGGGCATATACGAAATGTTAAAAAATAAGCCACTTTTAACTAATTAACTCCATATGTTAAAATGTCAAGGTCTCCTTTCAAATCTTGCAAATGTTTTTTTCTAGAACAGAAACTAACCTACTCTCTAATTCTACTAGACGTCGACTCGACTGAATCATCACCACTTCTCGCTAAGTTAACTTACAATTACCAAACACTGTTAGATTTAATACTTGAAAGATTCATTTGTTAAGATCATATTAACTATGACTTTTTCTCTTTATAAAATTTTCTCATTGTTCATTTACGTGTAATACATTTAAGATTTTTCACTGCCACACATAGGGCTGTAAACGAACGTTCAGCGAATAGTTCGTAAAATGTTCGGCGGGAAGTCCGTTTATGTTCGTTCATTTAGTTAATGAACGGACATGAACAAGATATCATGTTCGATTAACTAAGTGAACGAACACGAACAAATGTCTCGTTCGTTCGACTGCGTTCATGAATGTTTGGTAATATGTTCGTTTACGTTCGTTTGTTTATGTTAATTTGTTGAAAGTTTTAATGTTTTTAATATTTCACTATCCCTCTTAACTTTTACTTTCCCCACTAAATAATAGTCGATAATTATATTTAAAAAAATAGTAAAATGTAAATCATTATCTACACATATGAAAACATTGGACATTAAAGACATCTTTTGGGATGTCTAAGTAACATTAAATAATTATGTCTTAAGTTAGCTAAACTTGATTTACTGTATGATGCTTTTAGTAGACTTCTTATGTCTTGAATTTTTTATTTATCATTTAATGTTGTATTTGACTACTTGTGTCGGATGTTTTAGGTTAATGGTGCTTTGTTTTTTTAATGTCTTAAGTTAGCTATGTTTGTTTGCGTTTGTTTATATTCATGACCAGTGTTCACGAACTGCGTGAACAACTGAATTCCTTAACAAACGAACATGAACTTCTGTTCGACACGTCGCAAACGGTTCATGAACATCTGGATTTCCCTAACGAACGTACACGAACATAGCCCAGTTCGTGTTCGTTTACAGCCCTAGCCACACGTTAAAAAACTGTTAAAAGGAATAGCTTTGTCAGTACGTGAGTGAGTGGCTGAGTGCGACAATTGTTTGATCGCGGTGAGAGGGTGGACTCATTTTCTTCTTGGTGCAAATATGATGAAAGCATGAGGTAACTTGTTCTTTGATGTTTGTTGTACCGTCATTTTCACATGTTTCGTGACTTTATTTTAATTCTTTTGTTGATATAAAAACTTGTCAATATATCTTGATCAAATACAAAGTAAACTATCACAACATATCTTAATCAAATACAAAGTAAACTATCATAAAATAAAGAGATTGATATAATATAATATAAGATGGCTAAAAAGGTAAGATTTGTCTCATATGTGAGGACCACTTAAGAGCATTGCATAATATAAGATGGGTCATGCTAGCTGCACACGCCCAAAATTATTTTCACACCCCAAAGCGCCGCGCTATGGCCAAAGCGCGGCGCTTCGATCGACAAAACGTGCTTCGATTGACGTTTGAGACATTCGATACTGTTTGACAGACATAAAGCTAATCATGATGTTTTGTCGTTAACCCTAAGCGCCGCGCTGTGGCCATAGCGCGGCGCTTCGACCCCAACTTTCACCCTTTTCCCCTTTTAAAAGCAACCTCTGATAGAAAACTTTCGATATACATCTTCATTCACAGACACTGGCTCATACATTTTCATTCATTTCAGATCAAAGGTTTTGCTGTATTAGTTACATCTCTTGAAACAACGATGTCGTGGTTAAACAACTATATTTTCGGTCAATATTCTGACGAGACAATTGTTCCTGATTCTTACGAGGGGACCGCTATTTCTGACTCGTATGAGAAACCGGTCTCGTCCAACTTGAGGGAGGCAGAGGTTGTATCTGGCATTCATTATCGTGATAACACGGTGACGCTGGATTTGAATACCCCTGTGGAGGACCCTTACGCACAACAAGGTTATTCTAATTTCGGTTACGGTGGCGAGTACAGCTTTGTACAGCAGGAGTGTGGTCCAAACGACAGTTACGGTTGTCAACAGAGCTTACAAGGTTATTCGAATTTCGGTTACGGTGGCGAGCACAACTTTGAACATCAAGTATATTCGGACCTCGGTGACGATGGTGAGCCGGGGGATGTGTCTGTTGACGAGGAAGGCTGTTACCCGGTTACGTTTTCGTTTGATACGACGCAGACCTTTTCGTCACGTAAAGAGTTGGTGCGTTGGGTACAAGACACGGCAAAAGACAACGGTTACCTCATTGTGACTAAGAGGTCGAATAAAAGAGGAGAGAATTACAAGATTTGGTTTCAATGTACTTTTGGTGGGGAGCATAAGAGTATAGCTACACAGAGGAAAACGGGTAGCAAGAAAATAGGCTGCCCGTTCGAGATGATCGGGTTTTCGGAATCATCCGGAAGTGTTTGGAGGATAGAGGTGACGAAGGCGAAGCATAACCACACTCCTATTGAAAACTTAGAGGGTCACGCGTATGCGAGAAGGCTTTCTTCGGAGGATACAAAACTGGTTAAGGAGCTGGCAGAGCAAGACATTCCTAACCAAAGTATCTGGCGAACGCTGACAAAAAACAATCCGGCTAGAAAGCTTATTCCGAAAGATATACACAACGCTGTTCAGAAGATCAACGCCGAAAAAAATGTCGGTAAGTCTCCGATGCAAAAACTTGAAAGCATTCTTCTCGAAAAAAATTACACTTATTACATGCGCACGAATGAGATATCAAACGAAGTTGAAGATGTCTTCTTTGTTCACGAAAGATCATTCAATATGTGGTGTGCCTTCCCGCATGTGCTAATTATTGACGCCACCTACAAAACGAACATGTACAACCTGCCATTTGTTCAGGTCGTAGGCATGACGTCGACAAACAAATCGTT
>JARYGA010053396.1:0-31000 GCA_030545235.1 Helianthus tuberosus
GGATTAGTGATCCCCATTGCAAAGAGATCACAAGGTATGTAAAAATTGATGAAAACTCTCTACTCGAAATTCTCATGAATTTAGAGAATCTAAAATGTGATGATGCATGTGTGATTTGTAGATGAAATAGGAACATTAGAATGTCTAGGAGTAAACCCTAGACAAGTGCATGTTGAAACCATGCTAAATTCTAGTGAAATTCATGGCCACCATTATTGATGATATGTGGGTTAGATGGAACTTGATGAACACTAGGGTTTTGAAGGTCATTCTAGTGTAATATGATTCATAGAAAACTGATTTCTGAAAAATGTGATGTTTGATTCTATATGTGTTAACTCGATTAATGTTAATTTTGGCCATGTGACAAGCCATGAACTTGAAAATAAAAGATATAAAATTCTGCACTTTAAGTGTTCGTAAAAATGCCTCAAAGAGAGCCCGAAACTGAAATTTATATTTAAAAACGCATAATTGTGATGTTTTGACAAACTATGCGATACGTGATTGAAAAGAGTTCTAAACACGTTATGATTGAACTCTATAGGAAAAGATACTGGAACGTCGAGTGGACAAGTTTGAAGGGCGTGCACTAAAGGTATGTAACTTGATTCGTTACATTGGGTAAACTTTGATAATTGCATAATTATAATGAATTGTGGAATAAAGGTTGTCTTATCTTAAAGCGATAATGTTCGCTATATTGATTAATAAGACCAGGATTGGTTACAACTTGTTGGTAGTCATCATAATGGAGGATTCCGTAGATGAGCCAAATGGGTCGAATAATTGATTAATGCGTGGCGAATGCTTCGTGTTATAGTAAATTGGTCTTTTGTTATAGTTGATAAACTACATATTCGAGTATGAGAGTTTAACATGTTGATTTGCAAGAATGAGAAATCCGAGAGTTTGGTTTGGGTTTGATAATCAAATCAGTCAAAAAAAATAAACTTGCAGGGACTACCGTAAATTACGGTATTTACCATAATTTACGGTAGATATCAAATGCTTTACGGTGGATCTCTACTAATTTACGGTAGACCAGAATATTCAAGTGACTACCGTAAGTTACGGTAGAGTCCAGAATTTCTTGTAAATTTTTGCATATTATAACTAATCGAATCCATCTTGATCGTAGTTTCGATTATGTAATATTTCTAAGAACTCTAACACTAATTGTTGTTAAAAAAATCTCCAGTTTACAGGTTTGCAAGTAGGTGGACGATGATCAAGCATGTTTACAAGAACCGAACACGAACTTTTGAAGCTTCCGCTTAAATTAACTTTGTTTGGACAATGTTTATGATTGTAATTGATTTACTAATTATGTTTTGAATGTTTAAATTAGTTAGAAGTTAATTAGTATGTGATCCTTTTAAAACTTCGATTTTGTACTTACTTTGAAGTAAGGTACCGTTATATATATAATCTCGCATATTTACATTAAATCCTTAAAAAATTAAGACGGGTGTTACAGTTTAACCTTGACTAGTCACGAGTATAGGTCCGCCACGTGTACGACACGTTTCACGAGAAGTGTCCAGCAAGTTATAGCCCTTCGCGCCTCGTAGAGGGTTTCTCTTCAGTCTGTCGTGGGCCGCGACAGGTATATAAAACTTATTTTTTTTTCACTTTTCAATTAAATTAACTATACGCAGGTTCGGTTTTTTCGATTACGGAGCGTTTTAGGCCATTTTTGAGGGTTGTTATACCTCTCATTTGTAATTGTAAGATTTGTTATCTTATATATATATCCCTCATATGTAATTGTAATCTTTGCTTGATTTTAATGAGTAAACCCTAGTTGCAGCTCGTGGACATAAGTCACTAATTAGGGCCGAACCATGTAAAATTCTTGTGTTGTCTATCGTTTTATTATTTTTTGTTCCTACGTGAATTCGTCTTTTTTGTTTGTGTCTTGATTTTCTTTGTAACAAGTGGTACTTAAGCTTGTTGTTTGGTTCTTGAACTGAGACGATTCGCAGAGGTTCTTTTATCTAGATTCGAAGATCGAAGTTGTTGTTTTGGTTAAAAGTCTATAAGAGTGTTGACTTCACCAAATTGAGAAAGTGAGGTCAGGTGCTTGTGAAATTATCAATTTTAGTTTTCTGGATCCTAGACTTACAGCCAGGATCCTTAGTGTTAAATACAGTTTATTGAGTAAATAAAGGTAAAGTGTAACGAGGTAAAAATGAATGCAATGAACACAGGCGATTTATCACAAGGAAAAAACTCTTGATCTTCTTTGTGAAGTTGATCTCCGGCACAAATAACCTTGGGAGCTAGAAACTACCCAGCCCAACTACTATTAATGATGTAAAAATTACAAGAGTAAGCCTTGATCAATCAAAGACTAAGTATTACAATGTTGTTTGCAGCGATTGCGGGTGGGTATAGTGTGAATGTGGTGTGTAAAAATTGTGTCCCTAAACTGATCGGATCGAGCCTTTTTACAGTAAAAAGTGAGAAACAAATCCTAAGTAAACTTCGAAGAATTCCGGGATCCTGAGGAGACCAAGCCAGTGATCGTTTGGCAGCTTCAGCTTCCTTTTCCACACATTTCCTTGAACCACCCTTGTGATAATTTCTTTACACGTTATCCATTAGCCGTTTGCAATAGAATATTCCTACAAAATATTCCTTAAAGGCACAAGGAGTTGATTAGTAACCATAAGGTTCAGGATCCTTAGTCGCATTAGGATACTGTCGTATGCTAAAGACATCGGGATCCTAAGTACAAAACTTTACCCCTAATAGTTGTCCCCAAATTTTATGGCTGTGGATAACAGTTGTATAATTTTAAATTTTAAAATTCAAACTTAAATTTGACCCATTTATCCATGTGATTTTACTGCACCAAATCTCATTAAAACCACTAGCCTTGTTTTTACTCATTATTCATTAAAATCCCAGAAGCTGTAATGGTAATCTCATATTATGAAATTATGGGTTTTATATTTTTTATTTACATTGTTTAAATAATGATATTGTAAGAGGTTTTTTTTTTGTATTCGTTGTCCGTAGGTTTTGATGCTGGAAAAACTGGTCATGCTAGTAGTGAAAAGAAGCCGGGAAAATAGAGGGAACAACCGTGCGAACAGATGGTGATTGGCGGAAAAAGGCAAGTAACACAATGTAAAAATTTAATTTCAAAAAGCATGATAAACTTTGAAGAAATGGTAATCTAAAATGATTGTAGCTGTTAATGGAGATTCAATAGGTGAGATAAAGATCGAGAGTCAGCAGATTAGAGATAAAGAAAAGAACGGTTGTGCGCAAAGAATGAAAAGTATATCGATGAAAAAGGGAAGAAAACAAAGAATGAAACCTCCTCGTGTTCTGTTTGCTTGCTGATGAAGGAGAAGGTAAAATTATAGTATTACAATTTATAGTAACAGCATCTGTGTACAGACATAGTAAGCAGGTAAGTATACATGTTATATAAATATCCAAGTACACCTGTGTACAGACATAGTAAGCAGGTAAGTATACATGTGTACATGTAATATATATTATATTAAACATATATTATTGAACGTAGTACACTACTATACGGATTTATGTTTCATATTTTTCCAATAAAAAAATATGTTGTTTCTATGTTTGTGTATTTTGTAAGACATTTTACAAGTCATACCGTTGAAGAAATGAAAATCTTATGCATGTCTACCTATGTATATAATGTAGAAAAACAATAACTGTAAGTTATAACATCTCATATTATGTCGCATTAAACAATCACAAAAACAATGATAAAAATGCTTCAATAAAAATCACAAAACAATAAAAGAAACAGTTCAGCAAATCGTTTTTAGTTGTTTTTAAAAGAATTTATAGATCTCGCTACCGTTGTCTTCGCTCTCATCTAATTGCCCATCGGTACCGGTTTCGTTTACTGCTCATCCTCTTCTTCCTCGTCATCTTCTTCTGTAGACGAATCATCCTTCGTTGGTTTCCCTTTTTTAAGTGGACAATTCCTTTTATCATGCTTCCTTACCCTTTTGCCACAAAAAATACATTCCCTTCTACGTTTTTTGAATTTCTTTGTTGTTATTTCCTTTGGGCCAATTGGTCTTTTATGCTTGCCACAGCCTTTGTTGCGTATTTTATTTGGTGCCATACATGAAACTACCTCTGGTATTGCATTCGAAAGAATTTCCTGGTAGACGACACCCTTCTTATTAATTTCCGGATCATACGGAACCTCAGCAAAGATCTTCTCTTTTAATGTCTGTACTTGAGCATCGAGTTCCTCTAATTTATTGCCCCTCACTCTGTCTCTACGCATTTCCAAATTATCTAATATGTTACGCCATAATCTTCCACTTCTGCTTTGATCAACAGATAACCTGTTCTCAAGGCTATGCACGCTACTAGGAATAGCATCTCTCCTCCATCTTGGGTGAATATATTTTGTTGGAATATTATGTACGTTATGATGTCCAAATACGCAAAACACATGACCACATAAATATCCGTTTCGGGTGAATCCCATACACTTGCAGGTAACAGATAGATCTTGTTTGTTAAACGTGGCCTGCACTATAAGGTTAAAAATCTGGTGAGTATGTATAAAATAAAAAATATATTATAAGTGTACATGTGCAACGTAAGTCATTAGTTGCTAACCTTGAACTCATTTATAACTTCTGATGTCTGATCTTGGTGAGCAATTACGAAACAGTTTACTCCGTCCGATAGTGATCGTTCAGCAATATAGTTATTCTCCTTACCCTTAAGAATTTCCTTTTGGACGTCCAAGAATATTTTTCTAGTGTAAATAACGTTAGCATGACGTTCGATCGGCCAATTTGTTTTGAACTCTGGATTAGTGGTGTCTGTTTTATGAGAGTTTTCACGTTGGTCATTCCGTAACCCATCGACGGACGTATTGTAGCACAACATAAACTGGACCAACGTATTATTTGAACTGGAGTTTGATTTGAACAAATGGTTAGCGCTTTCACACCTAGATGTGGTCTTCATTAAGGTACACATTGGTATTTCACGAAAATATCCTGGGATCCACTGTTCACGAATGGAATACATTTCAGTCAACCATGAATGGTCTTCTAAACCGTACTCAACAATAAGTAAATGTCATCTCTTCTAAAATGTTTCTGGTTTGATGTAAACATTCCATACAAGTTTGTGGAATTTTTTCTCGATTTCTGCATTCCTCTGGTCGCTACCCTTGATCTACAGAATAAAGAAAATAAAAATAAAATTACACTATTATGTGAAATATTTCGGTATTCGCATGTGTACATTAGAATTATAGTCAAGAATACACATGTGTACATTTAGTTAAAATGACATAAATCGAATATTTACAACTATGGTACAATGTAATGACATTATAATGTAGACATGTTTGTAACAAATACCTTTGCTGGAAACTTTTGAATAATGTGCCACATACATAGTCTGTGAATTGACTTATCAAATACATTGGCGACAACTTGTTTCATAGCACAATTTTGATCAGTTGATACTAAAAGTGGTTGTTTTCCGTTGTGTGCGTCAATAAATTTTTGTAGAAGCCATGTGTATGATTCAATTGTCTCATTATGTAGCAAACCCAGCTCCAAATATTGTGCACCTTTTATGATGGTCAACTCCAGTGAAAGAGACAAAAATCATATAGTACCTGTTCGGGAAAAAAGGTTTTCATATCTAATATGCAAAAACTATAACAACATTATAAATTAAGTTTTTGTAACTTACATATTTGTATGATACGTTGCATCGAACGCCAAAATATCACCGAACACTTCATAGTTTGATTTAGAAACGCCATCGCACCAAAATATTAACTGAAGTTCTGTATCATCAATATGGGTATCAAATGTGTAATTAACTTTGTTTTCTCTATGAGCCTTGAATTTGTCAATTATCATTTGCGCATCTCTATCACCAATAGAATCTCGAATGTCGCACCCGCAATTTTTGTAGTCCACAACCATCCCGTGGACATTATTTGGTGGCCACCTTTTATTGCAACGTGTACCTTGTGGGATTTGGTAGGGCCTAGATTAGCATTGCGACACTTTGCTATGAATTCTTGCGTAGAAAAGTCAAGCTTTCTTCGCTTTAGTGATAAATCAAGATTCTCGGGTGAGGTAAACCCATGGTTGTGTTGTTCAACAAAATCATAGATTTCATACTCTGATGAATGTTTTATACGAACAAACTTGACACACGCCTTACAATCTGTAACTTTGACATTGGAACGACGTGATGGTGAAGTTGAGTCAACAACATCAGGATTGATATCTTTATGTTTAGGTTTATTCGCATACGTCCTAGAGCATAAAATGTATCGCCGAATCGTAAATATCTCGTCGCCTATTTTTTTTTCTTTTTTGAGGTACCCAAACGGTGTTGCAGCCCCCGACCCCTACCACAGAAGCGGGAGCCGCGGGACACAGCTGGTGGTATCGGTGTTTGTTAATTTGGTAGCGGAATTGAGACATCAGGACCGTAGTTAGGAAATAATTTCAGAGTTCAAAACACCAAACTTTTATAATTAACAAATGGGTTAAAACCCATGTTTCATTGATAATACATTTATAGGGATAAACCCTAGTTGCTGAAAACATAAACTTTTATTTAGGTAACTTTTTTAGCCACTTCTTTAAGCCTACAGTGCTCTATAGCTGGCTTCTTATAGCTTCACATTAAGTTACCTGAAATGGGTTTTAAAAATCCCAAAAACTTTGTTTTATTTGATCTTTATAAAAATTAAAGTTATACGGGTTGGGTTCTCGTATACGGGGTGTAATTTAGGGCGTTTTTCTAGGGTTGTTATATCCTCCCCACCTTGTTTTAAATCTCATCCTCGAGATTTACTGGAATAGGCGTCGATATTTCCGTTGCATTTCTGACTCGAGTTCCCATGTATATTTTGGTCCTCTCTTCGAATCCCATTTTACTTTGACCATAACTAATCTCTTGTTTTTGAGATTCTTGATCTTTCTATCTTTGATCTAAATGGGTTTTTCTACAAACTTAAGCCTCTCATTTACCTTTATGTCCTGAAGAGGTACCACTAATGATTCATCTGCTAAGCACTTCTTGAGGTTACAAACATGAAATACATCATGTATTCCTGCCATTTCTTTCGGCATTTGTAGTTGATAAGCTACTGCTCCTATTCTTTTGATAATCTCAAAAGGTCTAGCATACCTTGGGCTAAGCTTTCCTCTTTTACCGAATCTGACAACTCCTTTCCATGGAGAAACTTTTAATAATACCTTATCTCCAACTTGAAACTCCAATGGTTTTCGCCTATTATCTTCATAACTCTTTTGACGATCTCGTGCTGCTTTTAGTCTTTCCTTGACTTGAATAATATTTTCCGTTGTTTCCTGTACTATTTCTGGTCCAGATAGTTGCTTTTCTCCAATCTCTGCCCAACAGACTGGAGTTTCGACATTTTCGTCCATAGAGGGCTTTAAACGGTGCAGCATTAATGATGGTATGATAGCTGTTGTTGTAGGAAAATTCTATTAATGGTAAATGATCGTCCTAATTTCCTCTGAAATCAATTACACAGGCTCTAACCATATCTTGCATTGTCTGAATTGTCCTTTCACTTTATCCTAGGGGTGTTCATGAGCCGATCCGATCGAGGGTCTGCTCATGCTCGGATTGAATTACAACCGATCTGATCCGATCGAATTTGCAAAACCGATCACAAAAGTGATGCTCATGCTCGGATTGAATTTGAATCAAGCGGATCATTTTTGCTCGGTTTTTCTCAAATCCTAACTAAAATCGAGCAGATCGTTTTCGCTCGATTGAATTATAAGGTTGCGTTCAACAAAAACAAATCCTAACTTAATTAAACCATGTCCAACACCTTACTAACAAAAGCAATACATAACTCAAATTATGATTCTATGTGATTGTTTTAGGAATTAGGGATTTAGGGTTAGATTTTGATATTAACTATTAAGTTGGGCTAGTATATATTTTGGGATTTTATTTTTTTTGGGCTAGTATATTTTTTGGGCTTTTAATCTTTAAAATCTATAATATATATATGTATGTATATATATATATATGTATATATATATATATTAATTATTAATAAAAATAATTCGAGCGAAACCGAGCGACCGAAGAGCGAGCGGACCTTTGCTCATGCTTGGATTGAATTTGAATCGAACCGATCAGAGCGGCTCATTTACAAACTGAGCGGAAATCGAACGGGTAATTTTCGATCATTTTTCGAGTGATCGTCGAGCGATCCTCGATTGTCGAGCAGTTTGGACAGCCCTACTTTATCCGTCCATTTGAGGATGGTAAGCTGTGCTTAGATTCAACCTGGTTCCCATTGCTTTTTGGAAACTTGTCAAAAAATGAGAAGTGAAACGGCTATCTCTGTCAGATACAATAGATAAAGGGATTCCATGCAATGAAACTATTTCATTTACATATAACTTGGCTAACTGTTCCATACTGAAAGTTTCCTTCATCGGTAAGAAATGAGCAAATTTGGTCAATCTGTCTACAATTACCCAGATTGCATCATTACCTTTTCGTGTCTTCGGTAATTTGGTAACAAAGTCCATTGTTATCAATTCTCATTTCCAGATTGGCATCTCTAATTGTTGAAATAACCCAGAAGGTTTCTGATGTTCAGCTTTAACCTGTGAACAGGTTAGACATTTAGCAACATAGTTTGATATATCCTTTTTCATTCCTATCCACCAGAAATTTTTTCTTAAGTCTTGATACATCTTATCACTACCGGGATGTATTGTATACTTAGACTTATGGGCTTCTTCTAAAATGTGCTTTCTTAGGTTTCCTTGAATAGGTATCCAGATCCTTTTCTTAAGGAATCTCTAAATTCCATATGTTCCTTTTTCTAATTCCTTAATCATTTCTTTTAAACCTTCAGCATCGTCCTTACTTGTTGTTTATTGTACCTCTCTAATTTGCTCATTTAAATCTATCTGCAGATTTAGTCTGAGAGGGCGTACTCATTTTGGCTTTTCATGATATTTTCGACTTAAAGCATCAACTACTACATTAGCTTTTCCTGCATGATACTGGATATCACAATGATAATCATTAAGAATCTCCATCCATCGTCTCTGTCTCATCTTTAATTCCTTTTGCCCAAAAACATATTTTAAGCTCTTATGATCTGTAAATACAATGAATTTACTACCATAAAGATAGTGTCTCCAAATCTTAAGCGGTAAAAATTATGGCTCCTAACTCTAGATCATGGGTTGTATAATTTTCTTCATGTTTCTTGAGTTGTCTAGAAGCATAAGCTATAACCTTTTGACGTTGCATCAACACACATCCGTATCCCAACTTAGACGCGTCACAATAGACTACAAAGTCTTCAGTTCCTTCAGGTAACACGAGTATCAGTGCATTGGTTAACATTTGCTTTAAAATCCTAAATGCTTCCTCCTGTTTTGGTCCCCATTCAAACTAATTGATTTGCAAGTTAGTTTGGTTATGGAATGGCTATTCTAGAGAAATCTTGAATAAAACGTCTATAATATCCTGCCAATCCAAGAAAGCTTCTTACTTCCATTGGTGACTCAGGGACTTTCCATTTGGTAATTGCCTCGATCTTTGTGGGATCCACATGAATTCCTTCATGATTAACCAGATGTCCAAGGAATTGCACTTCTTGTAACCAGAATTCACATTTTGAGAATTTAGCATAAAGCTCTTCTTTTCTCAACAACGTCAGAAGTATATGCAAATGTTCTGCATGATCCTCCTTACTCTTGGAGTACATTAGAATATCATCTATAAAGACAATTATGAATTTATCCAGGTATGGCTTACATATCTTGTTCATCATGTCCATAAATGCGGCTGGGCATTGGTTAAACCAAATGGCATGACTGTAAATTCATAGTGATCGTACCTTGTTCTGAAAGCAGTTTTAGGAATGTCCTCTTCCTGTACATTCAATTGATGATATCCTGAGCGTAAGTCGATCTTAGAAAAGAATCGAGCTCCTTGAAGTTGATCGAACAGATCATCGATTCTCGGTAGTGGGTACCGATTTTTAATCGTAACCTTATTCAATTCCCGGTAATCAATGCACATACGCATCGATCCATCCTTCTTCTTGACAAATAACACCGGTGCTCCCCATGGGGATGAACTATGCTGTATGAAACCTTTTTCAAGTAGTTCATCAAGTTGTTTCTTCAGTTCCTGCATCTCCATTGGTGCTAATCGATATGGTGCTTTGGCAATCGGTGTCATTCCTGGAATTAGGTGAATTCTAAATTTAACCTCTCGATCTGGCGGTAATCCAGGCAACTCTTCTGGAAAAACATCTGAGAACTTAAATTCTACGGGAATATCTTTTAACTCTTTTCCTTTAGTGTTAATGATTGTGGAAATCATATACACCATTCCTCCTTTCCTTGCATAGCTTTCAACTTTCATCACAGAGATGAATTTTGCTGACCTAGTTGGTTTGTCTCCTTTAACTATGATCTTTTCACCATTTGATGTACTTACTTGTATGGACTTTTGATCACATAAAATACTGGCATGATTGGCTACCGACCAATCCATTCCTAATATGACATAGAATCTGGCTAGATTCATTGGAAAAAGATTAGCTATAAAGTTATGGTTTAAAATTTATATCCTTGCTTCCTGCAGGATTTCGCTTATCTTGATAGAATCTCCATTTGTCATCTCCACCAGACAGTCTTGTTGAAGTTTAGTTAATGGTTGATTGAGAAGTTTGCAGAAAGAAGCATTGATAAAACTTTGGTTTGCACCAGAGTCAAGTAATACTTTAGCAAAAATATCATTAACTAAAAATGTACCGGTAATCACATCCGGGATCATCTTGGCTTCTTCAGCTTTCAGAACGAATGCTCTGGCATTCTTCTTGGGTCCTTCGGTTGCCTTAGCTTTGCTGGTTGTCGCTAGATCTAGTTTCAGACAGTTCGGTTTGATATGACCAGCTTCTCCATCATTGTAGCATAATCTATTGCTAGCCTTCTTCCTGCAGTCTTCTTCCTTATGTCCAGACATTTTGTAAAAGTTGCAGTATATTGAGCACCTTTCTGAGTGCTATCTTTTGCAATACTTGCAGTTGGGTGACGAGGAAGAACCTGTTCCTTTTCCACGGTAGGAATTACCATAACGTAATTCTTGGGTAAGCTTTTGAGCTAGGTTCTTTCTCTGGTTTTCCTCTTGTGTACGTACCAATTCATCGGTCAGGGTGTTAGCTAGTTCTACGGCTTCTTCTATGGTTTTTGGTCTAGCTGCCTTGACTACATGTCTGATTTCACTAATTAATCCCCAGATGTAACGGGAGATTAATACTGGTTCTGGTGAGGCTAAGGTTGGTACTATCCTAGCATATTCAAAGAATATGGCAGTATATTCCCTGCAATCTATTCCAACCATTTTATAATTTAGGAATTTATTGGCAATTTGTTCCTTTTCATGAGGAGGACATAATTTACTTTCAACTATCTCCTTAAAGTTGGTCCATTCCATGTTATAAACCCTATCACTTCCTCTAGATTGGAGAATGGTATTCCACCACTCTAATGCTGCATTCTTAAAAAGATTAGAAGCAAATATGAGTTTATCTTCATCTGCATATTTACTTATTTTTAAGGCTACTTCTGTCTTTTCTATCCAGCGCAAGGCTGAAATGGCTCCTTCATTGCCTAAGAATTCTATTGGTTTACAGGCCAAGAATTCTTTATAAGAACAACCATATGAGATGGTCCTTCTTCTTTTTGGAATTGGTGCTTCAATAAGTAGTCCGTGATTTCCATTCACGTTGTGGCTTGGTTCGGTGGGTGCACGTTTACTTCCAGTTACAGAATTATTATTTTTTTGTCTCTTTAATAGTCTTGATAATATATGGCATAGCATCTATGATTCCTTGTGCTACTATATGTTCGATGTCACTTTTATTCACTTGGTTCCCGTTATTATTGTTATTCTGGTTTTCCTGATTTACTTCGTTGTCCATCTGAATGGTAAACATTTATCAGGTATTAATATCACAGAATAAAATTAACACAAACAACCACTCAAGCAGATTGAATCAAAAACGTCGAGCATTGCGACTTACTCTTTTTATATATCTATATATGCATCGATTACAAATTACAACTGAAATTTAAACACTAGTAATTATGCATCGATATGTATTTTAGTTTATCTAATTTAGTTGATTATTTTTTATAGTAACAAAATACACACACACACACACACATATATATATATATTAGGTGTTGGCTTGTTTAGAACTGCATCTCACGCTCGCCATACTTCCAGACGAGTTTCTCTCCTATCTAACGGATCCGATTTCCCTCTTCAACTAACTCTTCACCATATTGGCGAAGTTCTTCCACATTTTCTTACTTCATGGGTGGTAGTGGTGTTGGCACTGGTTCAGGGTAACGTGGTATGGGTTCTCCGTAAGGGTATGGGTTTTTCAATATATCCTGAATTGACCTATTGTCATACCACCACGGGTCTAAAGGGTTCAGTGTTGTATACTGCTCTATAGGGTTTAGTGCGGGAATTTTAGGGATCTCATTGGGGTCAAATGTTGGGATTGGGAAGTGGTCCTCCTGATTTTGTTCTAGTTCCATGGGTTGGTTAGAAAATAAGGGTAGAAGTTGTGGTTCAGCTACTTGATTGAGATTAATTTCTCCTTCTACATTTCCAATTTCTACATTTCCCACCATGTGGAATCGGCTAGTTGCCTATCCAACTCTTCCTCCCATAAGGGTCTAGCTTCCTGGTTTTGGGTATTCCTTTCTCTATTCGCTATCCTGCGTTGTTGGAGTTTTTCATTCTTTTTCTCCTTTCATGAGCTCCTTTACTAAACCAACCTCTCTTTTTAGGGGGAATGGTTCCTCGGATTTTGCTTTGAAAACAAAGACATCCTCATAATCAGCAGTATATCATGGGGTTGGTTGGGATGAAATTCCATCTTCCTTTGGAGAATGAGATAATTGACGGTAGGCGTCAGATGGACCTTGCTCACTCATACTGTAAACTAAACATTTGTCAAATAACACAAAATAATAATATACATATTTACACATAATAACACATAAGTTATTTCCTAACACAATTGGTTAAAATTTAGGTATTAAGAGAACACCTAAATGGCTTAAACTAGTGGCTTTGGCTCTGATACCACCTTCTGTCGCTGCCCCCGACCCCTACCCCGGGAGCGGGAGCCGTGAGACACAGCTAGTGGTATCGGTGTTTGTTAATTTGGCAGCGGAATTGAGACATCGGGACCATAGTTAGGAAATAATTTCAGAGTTCAAAACACCAAACTTTTATAATTAACAAATGGGATAAAACCCATGTTTCATTGATAATACATTTATAGGGATAAACCCTAGTTGCTGAAAACATAAACTTTTATTTAGGTAACTTTTATAGCCACTTCTTTAAGCCTTCAGTGCTCTATAGATGGCTTCTTATAACTTCACATTAAGTTACCTGAAACGCGTTTTAAAAAGATTTTATCAGCAAGAAATACTGGCGAGTGCATCCCAGTTTAATCAAAACAAGCTTTTATAACTTTACAGTATTGAGAGCGATTACAATGTTTATATCTACCAATATACACATTCAGTATTTGTCATGTTGGCAGTTCCATGATTGTGGTCATATTACTATTGGCTAACTCTTTGTCCAATAGTAACGCTTTACTAGTAGTGTATACAAAACCCCACATACCGGCAACAATTGTAGAATACAAAGACTCAATCACTGTAAGTATAACTGAAAATAATTGAGGTTTTGTAAAACAGTTTGGTAGAAAAAAAGAATGACTCACTTTGTTGTAACACCTGTGCCTCCACGGCCATCAAACAAATACCGAACCAATGAAATATTATATTTCATACTTGGAATTTGTAAAAATATGTGTATCATTTGCACATATCAATTTTTGTTCAATTCCAAACTCTAAATCGCTTTCTGGAAGGTTATACGCGCACCAATGCATAAATATAACCAGTTTAATGCAACAAACACTCCGTAATAGTGACATAGGCTTAACATACCTTAAATAACCTTTACATAACTTAGAAATAAGTTTTGAAGGCTTTGGTATGGCAAAAACAAGTTAATTCGCTTACAGGGACTAAACTTGACAAACTGCGAAAGTATGCCAATTTGAACTGTAACAGACATTCCGGAACATGACCATAAGTTAAACACACCTTAAATATCCTTTATATAGCTTAGAAATAGGCTTTGAGGGGTTCGGTGTGCTAAAATAAACTTTTGGCTCATTCAGGTACTAAAAGCGTCAAAAAGTGCACAAGTTTGCATTTTCGTGCATAACTTACGTTCTGAATACATCCGGACATCCAAAAATTTATGTAAGCACTAAAATATTTTATTTTAGTGTTTGGCATAAGAAAAATCCATTCGTCACGCCATTTGGATCATTTTTCGCGCTTATGCGCATTCCGTCGTAATTAACCGAACAACGTAACCGTACGGCTAAACGAACCGACACCCGAGATATTTTTGAACACATTTTAAGTTCCCTATACTTTAACTTCATTTTAGAGCTTTGAAATGGGGTTAACAGGGCTTAAACGTGTCAAGAAAAACGCATCGAAAACCAAGTTTTGAGGTTGCAGGGACTGAAACTGTAAATCTGCCAAACTAGGTCCGTAAACAGGGGCCAGATGCAGCAAAACGTTTTTTTTCAGCTTTTAACAGCCCTTAACACTCTCCAAAGGCCAAGTGCCAAGTGTCAAACTCTTATGGTGGATGGCAAATGAGTTACCACAACTTTCCAACAATTGTACGACTTAGATCGTGCCCCCTTTTCCAAGAAATGATCCTAACGGTTGTCCATTTACTATAAATACCCACATACCCCAACTTCATTTCTCACTAGAATCTGATCATTTGTGCTCTAAGTTGAAACCTTTGTTTCATACCTGAGCTATTTTGATCTAGATTAGCATTCGGGGACCCTTCGTAAGTGTTCCTTCGTTCTTTTATTGCTTTTCGAGTCCGAAAGTCGAACTTTGTTTGACTTTCTGCATTGACCAGTTTATGGTCGATGCGAAGTTCGTTTGAACTTCATAACGTGAGCGTGATCACGATGGTTATAGTCCCTAGTGACTATACCTACTGATTACCACGTTATCTAGGCTCAGTGACGAGCCGTAGTTTCGGTCAGAATACGTATTCTTGCGTATTTTGTAACCAAACTACTTGTGGGTATCAAGACCATTTGTTTTGATACCAAACCTGTTTTCTAAACTTAGTTAAGCATGTTTTAACATGCTTAGCTCGTCACTTTTAGTTTAGTGCTTATTTAGGGTCGTAAGGTAAGCGATCTAAACAATCGCTTATACTTTCGAACCCGACCCGTTTGGTCGGTCATTAGGATCCGACCAAGCACTTTAGGTGACCATAGTTTATAGGGAATAACCTTACGAGGTTATACCTTATGGTCGCTTCGTTTAAGTAGTTGTATGATAGGTAGTTTATATGCCTTAGGTAAATTACCAAAATACCCCTTTGATGCCAAAATTCATTTTAAACATATGTAACATAACTTTTGACATCTAAACTGATTTGACAACAATATTAGACATGTTAAGGCATATGTTACTTGTCATAGGACTAGTTAGGCGGTCCGAACGCGTTTCACGCGAGCGACGCGTTAAAGTAGCATAAGCTACCTAAACGGGTCGTAATGGGTCATAAGCACTTATGTTAGGATTCATTTAGTATGTAGGCGTTGTTAAACCATATTACATGAGTTCCCATACTCATTTGGTTTACGAACCCTCATTCTATCCGATCTTCCGATTTAGGTCCGGTTTATTAATGTAGTTACCTATATTAGGTCTCGTTTGATATTCCGAGATCTCTAGCATTGCTTGGTGGTTATCTTAGGACTTCTGAGCAATCTCAAGTGAGTACATAGACCCCTCTTTTACTGTTTTCAAACTGTTTTGGGGTGAAACACATGTGCCTACTTGTTACTTTCATGCTTTCCATGTTTTCACATCATATACCTGCTATGTTCGTTAGTACATTATAGTACATGTTTTACATTACATTTATTGCTATGTATGCCTATTGTGTGCATACTTAGTACATTGTTTTACATTACATTTCATGCTATGTATGCCCATTGTGTGCGTACTTAGTACATTGTTTTACATTACATTTCATGCTATGTATGCCCATTGTGTGCGTACTTAGTACAATTGTTTTCATCACATGCTTACATTTTGGTATGACATTTGGTTTGTTTACATGGAACAATACATTCATTAACATTAGCTACGCCGTTCGTTAGTAGGTAGTGGTACCATAGGAATTGACAACTCCCGTTCCTGAAATCCTGGGTTTGTTTGGATTGGAAGGAATGACCGAATTCGATATACATAACTTAGATAAACCTTTAATTTGTTTAAGGGTTTATCGCCACAGTCTCAAGGCTTTGATGTATGCATGTTTACAATACCGCATAAATGTTCATATTCAGTATAGCATACATATATTTTACAAAACATAACTTTCATTTAAACCAAGTTTTACTTCAATACTTTGTTTTGTGCATTTCATCTATGGTTTAGTTGATGCATTTCACTAGCCATACATAAACATTTGTTACACATTACTTGACTACTTTTGGACTATCAACATTTGACATGGTTTATACAAGGACTTTTGACAATTGGTTTAAACATAGACATCTTATATTGGTGGTTTGGTTTGAGTAAGTGATTTAAGTAACGAGACGTGTGTAATATGATACAAGCATGGTGGATACGCCGCTGGTACTTCCTATATATAAGTGATTGTATGGTATTACATATCGTTGCGTTATTTGAAATCATTTCAATTTAGACATATAACATTTTATACAAATAACATACTTTTCACAATACATTGTTTTACAAACAACTTAACTTATACAAACTCATTTTTACATGGTTATTCATTTAACCATGCATTATTCTCTTATTTATACGTATCATCTGAACTTATTGTTTTTCAAATGATTTACAAAGACAAAGCAAATTACAAGGTTCATGACTAAACATTTTCTTAAACAGATGTCATGAATCTTATTTTCACAAAACCTATGTACTCGCCGGCATTTTTATGCTGACGTACCTATTTTCACATGTGTTTCAGGAAATGAAGCATAGGATTGATCAAGATACACTTAGGCGGACATGGGCCTTAGTGACAATAAAAGATGCAAGACTAGTTATTTTGTTATGTTTCTTTGATTGTCAAGACATTGTAACTCTTTTAATCAATAAAACAATATTTCAAGTTCCATGTGTTATGAAACAATGATTCTGTTACAACACTCCCCGATGTTTCCGCCACGTTTTGTAGGTTCTACGTGGTCGGGGTGTGACAGAAAAGTTGGTATCAGAGCTCATGGTTATAGGGAATTAGGTTATTAGTAATACTTTGACCTAGTCTATAACCTTCTTAGGACCCTAACGCGAGTTTACTTGCGTTTAGTCATAAAAGAATATTGTCACCTATCCTTAGGCGACAACCACAACAAGAACATAAATTTCAAAACCACTTTGAAAACTAATCATTTGTTCTAGGATGATTGATTACTAGGTTTTGAACCCTCTGTTATATGGTTTTAAACCCCTTTGAGTTTTTCAAAACCTCGTCAAGGTCTTGGGTTTTAAATAATGTGAACACGTGCAAACTGGAAGGGTGAATGCCTGTATTCTGGGTTTTCTGTCTAGGCAAGCACTTCGTATACATCTCATCAGACGCGAGACCAGTTGTGCTTACCTGGGAATTCTTGGGATGAGTGTTCACTTATAGGCGAGCATGTCTTCGCGATACATTATTTTTGACCCATTTACTTTGATTTGTCACCATCTCATTTGTTTGCCTTAGGAAACAAACAAATGATCACAATTTTCATTTGTTACCATTCTGTATTGATTATCCAATAACCTTTCACCTGTTTCTTCCTATGCCTTTCATTTGCTTCTAGAATGTCTCTTCCTCTCAGCACCGGTCAAATGTCCGAGCAGACAGCCAAATTCGCTCAACGAATAGGCGAAGTAGTCCTGAAGACTGTTGAATTAACTACTACCATGTATCGTCTCTAGGATGAAGCCACTCAAGAGTCACCAAGACAGGCAGGACCTAGTCAGGTGACAGCACCATCAGCCAAGAAACCAATCGAGGAATCAAAGACCATGGATGAACGATCTCCTAAGAAGTCAAAGAAGCGAAAGGCTTCTCAGAATTTCGCCGTGGTCGCTCACAATGATCAAGCCGTCCCCAACCAACCAGCTCAACCCCCTACTAGGAAGCCATACAATGGAACTGCACCCTTGTGCAACCAATGTAGCCTCCATCATCATGCTAGTGTGAAGTGCCGCAAATGCCAGATTTGTGGACTTATAGGTCATACAGCAAGGGTTTGCCCAACTGCAGCTGTACCAAATCAAGCTGATGACAATCCTGCTCAAGCTCGTTTCTCGCCGGGGTCTTGCTACAACTGTGGCGAGATGGGCCATTTCCGGAGGGATTGCCCAAAGCTTGCTAATGCAAATCTGACCCTCGGATGAGCATTTGACTGAACAAAGGATGTTGCTGTCTTATGCTTTTGTTCTTTTATTTTCTTGTAATGTGAAACAATCTGTTTTGTTTATAAATAAATTATTGTTCACAAATTCTGATGTACAATTGTAGTTACATATGTGTATGACTTTTCCTATGATACCTACATTAAGGAACTATATTCCTTACAAACTACTTTTGCGAATTTCCCATTCTTGCGTTTGTTCATGATTCCTTTGGAAAATTCTAAGTACTCGTTTCATTCTAGGAAACGAAGTACAAGAAATAAATCGAAATTATGAGTAATCGTGCTTTTCACACATCTGTGCCTTTGAATTCTTGGATAGATAACTAAGAGTATTTTCAAATCTCATACCCATTACGTTCTGATTTCTTCAACATGCATAACATAAGTTTTCAAAACAACCTACATGATTTCAAAACATCCTATACATAGTTCGAAAACATTTTTAATATAGTGTATTTACTTAAACATAACAAATGCACAAAGCTTTGTCTGTATTTTCAAAAACAACCTTCATGATTTCAAAATGTCTCATATAGCCTGAAAACAATATTAGTATAATATATTTTCTTATCAAGTGCATGATTTCAAAAGCATCATTCATGTTTTCCAAAAACCTTATACATAATTTCAAAATTCATTTCGCATGATTTTAAAACATTTTTATGAATATACCTACCTAATACAACTACTTTATGATTTCAAAGGTATTATATATAAGGTTTCAAAAACATTGAACACATTTTTAGAACCCCATGCATAGTATTGCAAAAAAAAATATTTTTCTCATGCATTGACTTAACCTTCAAATTTCGCTTCATATGTCGCCTTGGCATATCGAGCATCTCAACTTCATAAGCATTTCAACTTCATGTTTTGACTTAAGCACGTCCAGTGCAAGGTTTCAAAACATCTTCAACCTCTAAAATCCATATGGGATCTTTTTATCTTCACAATTAGATCCTTGTGGATAATTGTCATACAAATCAGAGTCCTTAATTGGATTCCTTATGTACCTAAATTCGAACATTTCGGTTCCTAATAATCGAAATTGAATTTTCTTTTTGAATCTTTCTATCTTTATAGTTAGATTATTGATAACGTTTAAAGTACCAAATGAAATCCACGGAATGGATTCCTAGTGTGCTTTAAATGCATGTACGCAATTAACAAGACAAATTAACAAACAATTTTGTGGTTATGTGACTATGTGTTTATTCATCTTATGTTTTCTTTTATGCATTTTGTGTTTTTATACTCTGGATATTTGTTATCCAAATCCTCGCAGGATCTTTCATATCTCCATATGAGGGATTCGTAGCAGGATAGTCAAAAGGTACTGCCTTAAATCCTTAATGGGCTTCTATATAATAGTTAAGACCCTTGGATTATATAGTACCACTCCATGTTTCATAAGAGACCCTTTTAGAGGTCTAGTCAAAAAGATTGATTCACAATCTGGTTAAAGGACGACATCTAGTGATGTAGCTGAACAGACTCCTTGATAGTCTATTTAGATCATTTATTGACTTAATTAAAAGGACTCTATGGCGGTCTAGTCACACTCATCACAGGTTTGTTCATTTGGTTTTACACTACACATTATAAAATAGACTGTGTGAACTGTGCAAGGAATTGTCTAATTATGGACGCGTACATAATTATGAAATTTAGTGCACAGAAACCCAGTAAGATTTATTATGTGTAAGAACCGATAGCGACAACAATAACAAAATGAGAACGATGTAATGGAGGTACGGTGGACGCACCAATGACGCTTCATATACTTGTATATAAGTGTCCCTCTTACATTGCAAGCATAATGTTATTAAGGTTACTAGAAGTTCAGAACCCTAACCAATATTGTTCGATCTTTTCAACTTCATGTTTTAAACTCTCACAAGTTTCCTCTAAATAAATTTCGGGACGAAATTTCCTAAAGTAGGGGAGACTGTAACACCTGTGCCTCCACGGCCATCAAACAAATACCGAACCAATGAAATATTATATTTCATACTTGGGATTTGTAAAAATATGTGTATCATTTGCACATATCAATTTTTGTTCAATTCCAAACTCTAAATCGCTTTCTGGAAGGTTATACGCGCACCAATAAATAAATATAACCAGTTTAATGCAACAAACACTCCGTAATAGTTACATAGGCTTAACATACCTTAAATAACCTTTACATAACTTAGAAATAAGTTTTGAAGGCTTTGGTATGGCAAAAACAAGTTAATTCGCTTACAGGGACTAAACTTGACAAACTGCGAAAGTATGCCAATTTGAACTGTAACAGACATTCCGGAACATGACCATAAGTTAAACACACCTTAAATATCCTTTATATAGCTTAGAAATAGGCTTTGAGGGGTTCGGTGTGCTAAAATAAACTTTTGGCTCATTCAGGTACTAAAAGCGTCAAAAAGTGCACAAGTTTGCATTTTCGTGCATAACTTACGTTCTGAATACATCCGGACATCCAAAAATTTATGTAAGCACTAAAATATTTTATTTTAGTGTTTGGCATAAGAAAAATCCATTCGTCACGCCATTTGGATCATTTTTCGCGCTTATGCGCATTCCGTCGTAATTAACCGAACAACGTAACCGTACGGCTAAACGAACCGACACCCGAGATATTTTTGAACACATTTTAAGTTCCCTATACTTTAACTTCATTTTAGAGCTTTGAAATGGGGTTAACAGGGCTTAAACGTGTCAAGAAAAACGCATCGAAAACCAAGTTTTGAGGTTGCAGGGACTGAAACTGTAAATCTGCCAAACTAGGTCCGTAAACAGGGGCCAGATGCAGCAAAACGTTTTCTTTCAGCTTTTAACAGCCCTTAACACTCTCCAAAGGCCAAGTGCCAAGTGTCAAACTCTTATGGTGGATGGCAAATGAGTTACCACAACTTTCCAACAAGTGTACGGCTTAGATCGTGCCCCCTTTTCCAAGAAATGATCCTAACGGTTGTCCATTTACTATAAATACCCACATACCCCAACTTCATTTCTCACTAGAATCTGATCATTTGTGCTCTAAGTTGAAACCTTTGTTTCATACCTGAGCTATTTTGATCTAGATTAGCATTCGGGGACCCTTCGTAAGTGTTCCTTCGTTCTTTTATTGCTTTTCGAGTCCGAAAGTCGAACTTTGTTTGACTTTCTGCATTGACCAGTTTATGGTCGATGCGAAGTTCGTTTGAACTTCATAACGTGAGCGTGATCACGATGGTTATAGTCCCTAGTGACTATACCTACTGATTACCACGTTATCTAGGCTCAGTGACGAGCCGTAGTTTCGGTCAGAATACGTATTCTTGCGTATTTTGTAACCAAACTACTTGTGGGTATCAAGACCATTTGTTTTGATACCAAACCTGTTTTCTAAACTTAGTTAAGCATGTTTTAACATGCTTAGCTCGTCACTTTTAGTTTAGTGCTTATTTAGGGTCGTAAGGTAAGCGATCTAAACAATCGCTTATACTTTCGAACCCGACCCGTTTGGTCGATCATTAGGATCCGACCAAGCACTTTAGGTGACCATAGTTTATAGGGAATAACCATACGAGGTTATACCTTATGGTCGCTTTGTTTAAGTAGTTGTATGATAGGTAGTTTATATGCCTTAGGTAAATTACCAAAATACCCCTTTGATGCCAAAATTCATTTTAAACATATGTAACATAACTTTTGACATCTAAACTGATTTGACAACAATATTAGACATGTTAAGGCATATGTTACTTGTCATAGGACTAGTTAGGCGGTCCGAACGCGTTTCACGCGAGCGACGCATTAAAGTAGCATAAGCTACCTAAACGGGTCGTAATGGGTCATAAGCACTTATGTTAGGATTCATTTAGTATGTAGGCGTTGTTAAACCATATTACATGAGTTCCCATACTCATTTGGTTTACGAACCCTCATTCTATCCGATCTTCCGATTTAGGTCCGGTTTATTAATGTAGTTACCTATATTAGGTGCCGTTTGATATTCCGAGATCTCTAGCATTGCTTGGTGGTTATCTTAGGACTTCTGAGCAATCTCAAGTGAGTACATAGACCCCTCTTTTACTGTTTTCAAACTGTTTTGGGGTGAAACACATGTGCCTACTTGTTACTTTTATGCTTTCCATGTTTTCACATCATATACCTGCTATGTTCGTTAGTACATTATAGTACATGTTTTACATTACATTTCATGCTATGTATGCCTATTGTGTGTGTACTTAGTACATTGTTTTACATTACATTTCATGCTATGTATGCCCATTGTGTGCGTACTTAGTACATTGTTTTACATTACATTTCATGCTATGTATGCCCATTGTGTGCGTACTTAGTACAATTGTTTTCATCACATGCTAACATTTTGGTATGACATTTGGTTTGTTTACATGGAACAATACATTCATTAACATTAGCTACGCCGTTCGTTAGTAGGTAGTGGTACCATAGGAATTGACAACTCCCGTTCCTGAAATCCTGGGTTTGTTTGGATTGGAAGGAATGACCGAATTCGATATACATAACTTAGATAAACCTTTAATTTGTTTAAGGGTTTATCGCCACAGTCTCAAGGCTTTGATGTATGCATTTTTACAATACCGCATAAATGTTCATATTCAGTATAGCATGCATATATTTTACAAAACATAACTTTGATTTAAACCAAGTTTTACTTCAATACTTTGTTTTGTGCATTTCATCTATGGTTTAGTTGATGCATTTCACTAGCCATACATAAACATTTGTTACACATTACTTGACTACTTTTGGACTATCAACATTTGACATGGTTTATACAAGGACTTTTGACAATTGATTTAAACATAGACATCTTATATTGGTGGTTTGGTTTGAGTAAGTGATTTAAGTAACGAGGCGTGTGTAATATGATACAAGCATGGTGGATACGCCGCTGGTAGTTCCTATATATAAGTGATTGTATGGTATTACATATCGTTGCGTTATTTGAAATCATTTCAATTTAGACATATAACATTTTATACAAATAACATACTTTTCACAATACATTGTTTTACAAACAACTTAACTTATACAAACTCATTTTTACATGGTTATTCATTTAACCATGCATTATTCTCTTATTTATACGTATCATCTGAACTTATTATTTTTCAAATGATTTACAAAGACAAAGCAAATTACAAGGTTCATGACTAAACATTTTCTTAAACAGATGTCATGAATCTTATTTTCACAAAACCTATGTACTCGCCGGCATTTTTATGCTGACGTACCTATTTTCACATGTGTTTCAGGAAATGAAGCATAGGATTGATCAAGATACACTTAGGCGGACATGGGCCTTAGTGACAATAAAAGATGCAAGACTAGTTATTTTGTTATGTTTCTTTGATTGTCAAGACATTGTAACTCTTTTAATCAATAAAACAATATTTCAAGTTCCATGTGTTATGAAACAATGATTCTGTTACAACACTCCCCGATGTTTCCGCCACGTTTTGTAGGTTCTACGTGGTCGGGGTGTGACATTTGTAGACTTAGGTAATTCTATAGCTTCCTGTTGGTGTTCCTGATTATTTTCTAAAAAACATACAATGCACACGTGTTAGTAAGATAACCCAATTCACTTAGCCATACAACACGACACGGAACTCCAACGAACTTAGTCAGGCAGAGCCTGGACATGCGTTACGGAGCCCTAGATCAATCGGGTAGGGTAGCGAATTATTGATCGGGGGTTAAAATACTTACAACAAGGCAGAGCTTCGTATTTTAGGGGTATAATATCGAGCTGCTGTATTGCTATAATGTAGACTGAGAGAGAGAAGATGAACAAATTGAGACTGAGGATGAAAGCCTCAATTTATAGACCCCCTAGCTACGGCTAGGGTGACCTTCTCACCACCTAGACTCGACACATACCAGGACACGTGGCACCCTGAGGTTTCAACAGACAAGAGATCCTCACGCCCCGCGAGCCACCCCCTGATCTAGTCGTGGTCCGCGAGCGACCCAAAAACTTTGTTTTATTTGATTTTTATAAAAACTAAAGTTATATGGGTTCGGTTCTTGTATACGGGGTGTAATTTAAGGCGTTTTTCAAGGGTTGTTATAAACGGGTTCCAAATCCTGTTAGTTGTGCTTACTCCTCATTCATTGCGATTGCTTGTTCAATCGTACTAAATCTAGCTTTCACAAACGGTTTGAATCCGGGGGGGACAATTGGTGTCCAGTACCTAGGCTCATTGGGAGTGTCATACACGTTACTCGCAACTGACTCTGCACAATTACATTACAAAAGATTCATTAAAAAACGGGCAACAATGCTGAGGGTCTTCAGAGGCTGATTAACTATAATTATGCTATTTACATGCAACTACCGTGTATTATATACATGTGTACTATCGTGTTGGCATGTATAGAAGAAGAAGTACACATGTGTACCTCGGACCAAAATATTATACACAAAAAAGAACTAAAAACTCAAGTTTAAATATTGCTGTAACGACAAGAAATACTAACAATCTTGACATGTTCATTACAAAAATTTATGGAAATCAATGGTCATACGATACACACATGGACGATCCATTGTTGTAATGAAAACATTATCGTCAACGTTTTAGATAGAATTGTGATTATTGATTTCTGGGTCGGCTATGGATGAAAGACGGTAAGACCTGCCGGAAAAAATACAACTATGTTTCAATGTTTTCGTCGGAAAATCAACGGACAACATATACAAACCTGGTTTTACAGTGGACTGTCGGGAAAAAAATTCATAAACAAACCTGGGTTGCGATGATAAAGCAGCAGCAGGAAATCAAAGTTTTCAACTTAATGTTTCTAGTTTATTATTCGTCGGGAATCAATGTATACCGATTATTCTTCGCCGGAATCTTAGTCCGGCTCCGATTAATGTCCGACGGAGCAAAACTACAATACCCAATCAAATGCGGCAACGATACAATTGACGGCGATAAATAATCAATCTTCAAGCTAAATATGACATGATGAATGACCAAAATATGAAATTTAATTTTCTGGGTTCATGAAAGTGATGAACGGTCGACGTGAAGTTTGGATATATCGCATGAATTAAGGCTGTTTGTTGAAGAGATTATCGATGATAATCTTAAAAAACAAAAAATATGTTAAAGATTTTGAATTAATAGTATTATTATGTAACTGATATCAATTAATAATAAAATGATTTAAATTCAATTTTTTATAAAATTACAATCCTACACTTGTTAACTATATATGAAATGAAGGGTCCAGATCAGTTCACACTGTTCACTCTTGAGATTTTGTTCATAATTGAACCTAATCCTATATATATATTTATATATATATATATATATATATATATATATATGTGTGTGTGTGTGTGGGTTAAAATGAAAACCACCACCAGTTGCAAGAACCGTAGGAACCACTTATCCACCATTAATCTTTTGTGATGGATGGTTGAGATTAAAAAAATAAAACATATTTTTTAATCTTTTTGTCTTATTATGTTTTTAATATTTTATTGTGATAAGGGTATTATGTTCATTTGGCTATTGTCATAAATCAAATCACAAAAGTCTTTTTCTCTCTCCTCTTTCATACGAATCAGATTTTTTTATAAAAAACATTTTTATAGATTTTTACAAAGCGTTTTTTTTTACGCCAAAAAATTTTTTACGATAAACATTTTTAAACTTTTGAGAAAGTATAATGTACAAAAGCCCTAATCATACTTCATGTACGCGACAAGGAGATCTTAACGCGTGGCACGGATTAAGATTTATCATTAAGGGCAAATTAGACATTTTTCATTCTTGAGGCAGGGTAATTCAGACATTTACTAACATCAAGAGAATTATGCGAGTTCATTATCTCCTGCATCCCGGTAATTACGATTCGAATCAGTTTCAAATATTTTCCATTTTTCAAAGTATCAAATTAGCGGTTATAGGTGTGCGATTAGGGTTACTATCACTTATTGTTTGAAATGGATCCATAGAGCAGTAACGCACGAAACACAGATGATATTGAATTTGAAGATGCTGAATTCCATGTTGTTCCTGATTCCGCTGAGCATTTGAGGAATCCGACATCAGACAACCACATTCTAATAGACGATCAGACCAGTAAGTTGTCAATTAATCGTTTTAATTTTCCAGAAATCAACAAAATTATTGTTATCTAATGTTTTGTATTTGATCGTGCATCATTATTTGATAATTAGTTTTTTGAAATGAATGTGTCATAAATCACGCATGTTTATAAGTTATATAGTGAAGGAGACCTGTGTAATTCCATCAAACAAGCGTTATTATTATGAAGTATACAGTACTGGCTGCTTTTTTTTCTACTTGCATTATTATTGAGGTTATCATGCGTGATTTTTTTTGTTTGCGTGATTTTTTTTATTTCCTAGATGAGTGACTGTGTGTTTTGGTTTAGAGCTCATGTTTTTTTTTTTTGTCATTTCAAAATGTGCAGATGAAAGATTGTATATTCCTGAGGTAGCTTCATCATGTGTTCCTGTTATAGTAATGGAATTCACTTCCCTAGAGCAAGCATATGTTTTTTTTCAGACATATGCCAAGAAGTCAGGGTTCTCTGCTCGAAAAGGAGGTGAACACCATAGTGGTGGTATTATCAAGACTAAATACTTTGTGTGTTCAAAGGAGGGGCATAAACTTCTGTCTTTTGATGATCCTTATTCGAACCGGGTGTAAAGCTCAAATTAAGCTTTGTTCGTTGGATGGGGTGTTGTATAAGGTTGATAAGTTTGTTCAAGCGCATAATCATTCATTCGTGTGCCCCAAAGATATGCATTTATTACCGGTTTATAGGCATCTGTCCGAAACACAAGAAGAGATGATATGGGATCTTGGTACATTGAATCTTGGGCCAGTGAAAGCGTTCAATATAAAGAGACAAAGATACGGAGGTTTTGAAAATGTTGGCGCAACTAAAGACGACGGCAAGAATTTTAGAGCTAGGATACATAGCTATATAGGAGAGAATGATGCAGATATGGTTATAAATAGGTTGACCGATAAAAAGCAATTTATGGTTGATTATTCATTTGTACATTCAGTCGATGAAAATAAGCGATTAACTGGCCTGTTCTGGGCCGATGCTTTGTGCAAACGTAACTATGCTGAGTTTGGAGACGTCATATCGTTTGATGCTACATTCAAAACCAACAAGTTAGTATTCACTTTAATGTTTTAACTTTTTTTGTATAATTTTGTTGTTTTTTTATTCAATTTATTTCATCATTTTGAAGGTATAAAATGGTTTTTGTACCCTTTACTGGTATTGATAACCACTGTCGGAATGTGACGCTTGGAGCCGGGTTGCTAGCATCCGAAAGCATTGAATCATATAAATGGCTGTTACAATCATTTTTGGACTCATTTGGTAAGCAGCCGAAGGTGGTCGTCACTGATCAGGACCCGGCGATGAAACAAGCTATCGAGGCAGTGTTCGAAAAGAGTAGGCACAGATTATGTATGTGGCACATAATGAAGAAAGTTGCCGATAAGGTTAGACACAACTACAACTTGCGTTATTACTATTACAACCGGCGTAATAACTATAAAGATTTCTGATTTTTATATGCACTTGTACAAAAAGTTCATCATGCGTTATTATTTCCTACACTCCGTTTTTTTAAAGCGTGAATAATTATTAAGATTTCATATTTTTGTTCATTCCAATCCTTTGTTTTAATAGGTGGGACATGAGTTGTGTAACAACGAAGACTTCAAAAGACGTATGTGTGACATTGTATGGACTGATTCGATTGCACCAGAAATGTTTGAGACAGAATGGAAAATGATAATGATTGAATTCGGTCTAACCGAGAATAAATGGATTGACGATATGTTTGGCATGAGATTTTCGTGGATTCCAGCTTTCTATCGTCATGAGCCTATGTCTGTGCTCATGCGGACCACCTCCAGATCAGAGAGCGAAAACCATTTTTTCTGTCAGGTGGTGAATTCTCAACTTACCCTTGTTGAGTTTTTTAACCATTTTGATGGTGCAATGGACGTGCAAAGATTCAACCATCAGAAAAATGACTATATTTCTAGAAATACAACCCCAGATAACTGGTCTGAAACTACCTTAGAGGATGATGCTATGAAAATTTACACCAGGTCCATCTTTGCTGATCAACAGGCAGAGTTATATGGAACACTGTCCGAGTGTCTTCCTATGGAGACAAAAATTGAGGAACCGTTCTTGAAGATAAGTATGAAGGATTGGAAAGCCCATGGTGATGGTTTATTAGAGGTAACACTATCTATACTAGATAGCATGCGTTATTACATAACAGCGTGCGTTTTTTCCTTGATTTTTAGTTTTCAATTTTTTTATTTAGGTTTGTTTCAAGAAGGGGGAGGATGTAATTGCATCATGCAGTTGTCGCAGGTTTGAACAATATGGATTGTTATGCAAACATATATACTTTGTGTTCAAGATGTTTAAAGTTAAAGAAATTCCCAACAAGTACGTTATGAGAAGATGGACCAAAGATGTGGTACCAAATGATCTAAATAACACATTTGATTTAAGTGTTGATGATAATGATGGGCATAAAAAGGCCAAAGAGGTTGCGTATGAGATAATGCAAACTGGAGAGTATCTTATTGGTAACTTGATGAGAGATTTTGATCATCTAGTTATAGTCAGGGATCGGATGAGGGAGATGAAAGAAATGGTTGATGAACTTCGCATAACCAAGCCCATCGACCCTAAGTTTGATAGATATTCAAGGTTAATCGGTTATGAGAAACCGAACACTGATGCTCCACCTACAGTCCGTGTGCCAACCGGTATTAGAAACAAATGTCGCGGTTCACATAAGCGGATTAAATCAAAAAAAGAAAAGATAATTAGTCTAAAAGGCAAGAGAAGTCGGACATGCAGTGTTTGCAATACCAAAGGTCATGATATCCGAACTTGTTCAGTTTTAAAGGGTCAAGCTAGTGCTGTCGATAAGAAGGGGAAGAAAAGAAGAGTAATCCAGTTGGAGACTGATCCTGGTTTAGTAGACGAAGAGGACGAGGAGGCAGAAACTGGTGAGGGAGAGGAGGAGTATGAGGAGGTTGACGAAGCAGATGATAGTGATTCTGAATGGGAAGAGCTAAACGACGACGACAAGTAATTTTTGAATCACAATTGCATACATTTAATCATGGGTTTTTTCATGACTTTTTAAAGAAATAACTTTATGTGATCTGTGATCTTGACACATGCTTGATTTTAAGACCAAAATCATAAATATACAAGACTATCTTGATGCGTGATTATGTATACCATCTGATGCTTGATATTGTATACCATCTGAACTGTTCCATTTTTATCCATGTTTAATATGCACATGCGTTATTTTAATGTATTGGTCCTTAACCTAAAATCATAAATATACAAGACTATCTCAAATGGAGATCTCAAATGACCATTTAACCCCTCTCTAACATTTTGTATAACCTGTCATAAACCCTATTCACAGCTATTTCAACCAAAAACATACCCAAACACATATCACTTTTTCATAGCTAGCGTCTTTAAATGTAACATGCGTGATAATATTTAACATGACTTTTTCATATAAACAACGCCAAAACACCATACGTAGATGCCTAAAAAGGTATCAAAACATGTTAAAAGTAAGCCTACATGATTTTCCTAAATATATCCACATATCAGTTTCTATTGCCAAAAACCACCATAGTTGTAAGTTTTCAAAATACCAACATTAGAACATCCCCAAAAATCAACAAAAACATTGATTAATCAGACATACCACCTAGTTTGATGTGAATATCTTCCCAAGCTCCTTGTCACTGGTCTCCATCTTCTCTTGCACTGTCTCCACTGCATCCTTGAGATATGAGTAAACCAAGTGATCAGCATGTGCCTGATCCTTCATGAGCTTTATGTCGTTGTCCCTCAAAGAAGATTTTGGTTCTTCTAGTAGTTTCCCCCCAGACTTCTTGGTTCATCTTCTGTTGTTCTAAGACCTTCCTCTGCACATCAAAAATACTGTTAGTAGAGTTTACATCAGACGCAAGCTCTGTCAACGTGCGGCTGGAGAGGAGCTCCTTGATGGCTTTGCTTGCCGGATCAGTAGACATTCTTGTTTCTTGATGAGAGTTGTTACTTTTTTGCAAAAATCTAATATGGGGAATCATATATGTATGAAGATTGTGATTTAATATGGTAGTTGTGGGAGATTTGGTAAGTAAAATTAAATATCTCACATAATTACTAGTCATGTCGATTTGGAAGGCTATTTGTAGGTTTCATTATTATTAAGATTAATTATATTTGATATCCACTTGCATCTTGCATATCAAA
>JARYGA010053397.1:0-40861 GCA_030545235.1 Helianthus tuberosus
CAAGGATGATGGCACCAATAAAAACAAAAGCAGGGGTACCTGAGCATATTTTAGCGATTACAACTGCTCCTCAGGTATCAGCTGCTGAGCCCACTGCTCCAGGTGATCATAGCAGCACAACCACTGCTTTGAAACCCACACCTGACATAACCAAAAAGACCAAAAGAAAAACATCCAGAAAACCCACCAAACCCAAAACAAAGGCAACTCTGGAAGATGAGATCCCAGAGGAAATGCCTGTGACAACACAAAAGTCACCTTAAACCACTGCTGCTACTTCCTCACAGCAGTTGGAAGAAAGATCTCAACCCATGCCTAAAACTCCTCCTGCATCCTCACAAAAGGATCAGGTTGTAAGCACAGGGACACCACAATATGAAGCTCTGAATCCACTTGGATCCATCTTCCTCAGTCCTGATCCCAAGGACATGTCTCTTTCAACTCCCATCCCCTCACCAATAATAATGCCACAATCCATGCTACCTTTGTTGCATGCAACTGCTATAGCTCAGACACATACCAGTTCCTCTCTATCACCTGTCACTGAGAGTATACCCCCACAGGTGACTGGGTCTGATGCTACTACTCCTGCTATCCCAGCAACAATTGAGGAGGTTACACCCCCTGAGTTACAAGTAACTCTCGGTGGTAGTTCAAGTAGAGCAACAACTACAACTGGTGGATCAACAGGTCTCCATTTGGCCAGTTGTTTCATAAATCAGACTCCCTTGAAGGCAATTTCTTCAATAGCACCAATGTTAACCACTAGTGAGCCTATTTTGACCACTAGTAACATAAAAGGTTTATCAAGTGCTGAAGAAAGAAGTCCCCAGTACCAAGAACAAGGGGCATCAATGGGTGATTTTTGGGACTCTGTTCCTAAGACACACATTGATATAACCACTGCTGGTGGGGATTCAGATGATCCTACTAAAGTAGGTGATGATTCAAGATATCAGGAATTGACGGGCAGAGTTGACAAACTTGAAGAATCAGTTGCTGAAATAAAGGAGATGGTGCAAGAGATTTTAAAAGCTCAGAAAGCACAAGCCACTGCTGTTCCTGCTCAAGCACCTGCACAACATGCATTTGCTGAAAATGAGCTTTGGAATACTTTTCAACCCATGCTTGAAGCACAGCAACTTATGGCTGACAAAAAGCATGCTATTCAAGTACAAATGCTGACCAACATGGTTGAATCAAGGTTCAAGGACACTCAAGCAGATATCAAGGCTATAAAGGCAAGCATTCAAAGTGTCTCTGGCAAAGCTCCTTCTTCCATATCATTCCTTGATAACCCCCCTTCAGATAATGCCAAAAAGGGGGAGAATATCAAGCTGTTGAGAAAAATGAATACGAAGGGAATAGAGCATGGCCTCTATATTGAACCTGAAAAAGAAAAAGAAAAAGCGAAGCAGGTCTCAAAACTTGTTAGCCAAACAGCTGATACAGCAGTAGTTACAAAAACTGCTGTCAGTAGACAAACAGCTGCCATGTCATCAACACACACACCTTCAACACACACCACTCTACCACACACCACCACAACTACTGCTCTACCACCACCATCTACAATCACACCATCACCACTGCCTCCTGTCATAAAACAGAAGACAACAGATGTTACAACATCTGTTGTAATGACAGCAGCGGTTGAAGCACCAGTTGTTTCAACAGTTGTTTGTCAGATACTCCCCATCATTCAAACCACTGATTCACTCAAAACATCATCTGCCCCTTCTTCATTAAAAAGGAGAAGGAATCTTATATCAGATGGTGATTCACCACCACCATCACCACCATCAAAAACTACCTCACCACTTCCATCCCCTGCTCAAAAGCAGAAGACAACTGCTGACATATCAGCAGTTGTAATGACAACAGATGTTGAGACACCAGTTGTTTCAACAACTGTTAGTCAGTCATCTTCCACTGTTTCCACCAGTCTTACATCACAACCTCCTAAGCTTTACAAACGAAAAAGAGAAACAACTCAGGATACTGATGAAAAGTATGATCCTGTTGCTGCTAAGAATCCAATGGAATTAGAAGCTGTGAAAAATGAGATGAAACAATTTTACACTGAAGATGATCCTTCAAAAAGGAAATTTCCTTCTCTCATAGGTTTCATAATTCCAGAAGACATGGATGAATATCTTGAAATGAAAGAATGACAAGCAAGGATAAGAGCCAAAATTGAATGCAAGAATCAAGGCGATGAAGCTATTTTGAAAAGAAGAGAATTCCTGCTCAACAAGGTTAAACTAATAAAAGAATATGCAAATGATCTGAACAAGGAAATGTCAAGCCTATCTCCTGAAGCAGATCAAGGAAACGAATTAAGGAAGGAATATCTTGCATACATAATGAAAGAGAAGTTCTATCCTGCTGAAGAAACAGAATTCAAAGATTGGCCAATAGTTGCATTAAAGCATGAGGCAAAAAGAATTGAAAAGGTTAAAAATGATCCAAGAAAGAAGAAGACAGCTCCAAATTGGAATAAATACAGGAAGCTCATAGCTGATCTTATTTCTGAATACAAGAGAAAGAAGCAGGAGTTGGTAGATGCAAGAGTGGATACTGCAAGTGCCATAGCAAAATGGACCAAGCAGCAAACAGATGAAGCTTATGAAAGACTTAAGAAAAGGAGGGACACTCCTAAAAAGTCTAACTACAAAAAGCTACAGGAACAGGTCAAGACCTTTGAAACACAGATCAGCACAGCAGAAGCCTTTGTTACAAGGTTGAGAAAAGAAAGGAAGGAAATGCTGACTGTTGGAGAAGAAAGGCATAAAGAAGATGATCTGATTGAAGAAGCTACCAAGAAATTGGCTTCAGATAAAGAAAACTTAGCAAAACTACAAGACCTTGCAAAAAGGGTCAAAGTAGTAATCAAACCATCATCAGCAGATATCACAGACAGTGAGCTTGATCAACAACAGAAACAAGAGCTGCTTGACAAAGAAGTTGCAGAAGATATAGCTGCAGCAAACAAAGTCATAGAAGAAGCTTTTAAAAGAATGTCTGAAGTTCAAGATACTGCTTTACAGTTTTTCTCAAGGCCAAATGCATCCAGCTCATCAGGAAATAAATCTCTCCCAAGAAACCCATTTGGTTTAAAAATACTAAAGTGGCTCTCTGATCAAAAGACCCATGTATTGACCTTGGTCAGAACCAATGGAGAAGTGAGGCATATATCAAGGAATCAAGCACTAGGCCTGGGTGTTGAAGATCAACTAGATCTCCTTGAGCTTACCCTGTGCAGGGATGAAGATGACACAAGTTCCAAGGAATTTGAAGAAGAATTTAAAAGACATGTAAGGGAACTTCTGATGAGGAATAAAGATCCAGAATAATGACAGGTTTTGGCATTATCTGTTCCAGGGGGAGATTGTTGGGATTGAACCCTACCAGAGGAACAGATAATGTAAAGCCAAAACCAGGTCACAACAGTGGATTCATAATAAGCAGCAGTTTACATTAAGCTTTCCCCTTGAAAGTGATTTATAACAACTGATGGTCTTTATCCGCTGTTCATATTCAACTGCTGCTGCCCTTTCAACCGCTGATCAAAACCCTGAAGTATCCAACACTGCTGGTCCTATCTACTGATGATAAAACACTGCCCAGTCAAGGACTGATCAACCTTGAGTAAAGCACTGACATAAAGGGAGAGCAGCTGTTTGGTGTAATATTTGTTTTTTGTATAGTCAGTGGTTAGGTTAGCAGTGTTTGTGTAAGGACAGTAGATACAGGTTGTTAGACTGTTAGACGTCGCTTTCATGGTGACGTCAGCTGAGATACCTCAGTGGTTTGGTTTGCCTATAAATGTAACAGTACCCTGTACTGTTACATTTGATTTTGACTGAGCGGGTTCTTCTCCTCATGTCTAATCCTTTCATCTTGTGTGCAACCAACCTTGGGGCATCAGGCTGAGGGGGAGTTTAGTTTGTAAGCATATCTGTAATCTTTTGCTTTGATTTGTAAATCTTTTGACTCTATAAGAAGCAATTGTTTATCAAACTATTTTCTCCATTTGATTGTGTTTACAAAGTCTGTTTTCATTTCCGCTGCACTTTACATGTTTTCATATTTACAAATCATTCCAAACATACAAACAAACACAATCATGAGAGCCTCCGATCCTAACAATATTACATCATAAATTGACAACTATAACCAAACCATCAACCACTAGATATAACTAACAAAAAAACATGTATATGGGCCTACTTCTCCATTCAAAATCACAAACTTTTTGTACCAAAACACGTTATATCATGGTTATACCTAATGATGCACATGTGCATTTTGAATATTGGTAATGTAAAAAGTAGTGTATTACGAATAGTATTGTAAATTAAAGTGCAATTGTCTATTCCTGATAACGTATTACCGAATTTGTCGAAGTAATGATACATATGCACATGTGCATAGATATCTGTTACTCGAAAAAAAGGTTTTTTTTTTTTTTTTTTTTTTTTTTTTTTTTTTTTTTTTTAATTGTAACGAAATATGGCGATTTTTTTGAAAAAAAATATTAAAATTTTTTTTTTGAGTGCTTTTTTGATTTTTTTAAATTTTATTTTGTGTTCACATTGGTTTTCGCGGTTCTCGCAATAAGGGTGGTTCTCACATGAACCTTACCCTATATATATATATGGTGGAGATCATTTCAGAACCATTTATTATTTCAAAACTTACAGAACTGTTTACAACCAATCATTTAGTTTAATTTAATTTCCTTTTTATTTTCTTAACAAAGGGTATCAACGTAATTTTGAGTATTCGAATATATCCTTTGATTTAAAATCTCCTTAAATCTCTCTACTTTAACGAGCACTTGATATTATCCAATATCCATTTCTTCCTAAATTATCTCCTTTCTAACTTAGTTTTAGTTCTAGATTCGCAGAAGGAAAAAAACAAAACAAAATAATTCGATTGGTTTCATCCTACTAATTATCACTTTTATAAGAAACTTACACATATACGATACTATCGAAGAAAAAATAATGATGTATATTTGTACATTACAAATCTCGTAAGATATCATGAATATACATTCAAATTTTTGTTTGTAGTTCAGATTTTTACACTAACTTTTCATTGTTTGTTGGTGTTTAAACTTTTTATTTTTCTTTAATAAAGTAATGTTTTTTTTAAGTTACATATATGTATACCACATATTTACATATATGTTGTTTTAAGTTACATATGTGTATTCCATATATTTACATATATGTAAATTTGTTTTTTTTTAACATATGATATTCATATATGTAACACATTATTTAAAAGAGGTTATATTCTATTTGTTGACAAATTTTACGGTTTTTTTTTACCAAGTAATATGTTTTTTTAAGTTACACGTTATGTAAATTACTTCATATGTGTAAACTACAATAAACATAGATTTACATATATGTAAGTATTGTATCTTTTGCTTTTTTACACTAGTTTTCTTTTTAACTGACTCAATGTTCAAAGAAAAATAAAGTAAGCTTAAAAATAGTTAATTGACACATAAAATAAACTTAAAACTAATTAATGGACACAAAAATAATCAGGAACGATAATATAGGAGATATTTGTTTTTTTCAAAAAAATTTTGTTACGATAATGCCCTTATACCATTTCAAATTGACTTAAAATTTTCTTTTAATTACAATTATACCATAATCTATTTCCATCCATTGATTAAAAGATCTATGGCTTAAAATGGTTCTTAATAGTTCTGATTAAAATGTTGGTACTGCAAAGAACCCAACTCTATATATATATATATATATTGGGATCGGTTCAAATGAAAACTGATGTGCGTTAGGTGTATATGTAGGTTTAAGTATATTTTAAGCCATTTTACACTTTCTTTAGCCAAGTTTTAAATTTATAAAACACGATATTTACTAACACTAAACACATATATGGGCAAGTGCACTCATCATGAGCGTAGTATAGTGTTGGTAAGATACCGAGGTCGTCCAAGGACACAAGAGCTTTTAGTAGCGGTTTATCCTCAACGTCTAATCAAATCAAAAAGTTAGAAAAATGTTTTAAACTAGAAAAATAAAAACTAACTAAAATGCTAAAAATAAAAATAAAAATAAAAACAGACAGACAAGATGAATCACTTGGTTCCGACTCGTGTATAGTGTAACCTTTGATTATTTCCGCACTTTTGCACTTATTTAAGGGATTATCTTAGTTATTGTAGTAGGCCCCTCTTTTGAAGGTGACGTTACCCTCAACCCAGTAGTTTGAGTCAGCAAGGATACAATCCTAAAGGGTCGGATTATTGAAAGATAATTAATTAAGTTATTAATGCAAATTATAGTAGGCCCCTCTTTTGAAGGTGACGTTACCCTCGACTAAGTAGTCTGAGTCAGCAAGGATACAGTCCTAAGTAGCCGGGTTATAGTATTAATAGTAGTTTAAGTTATGAGGGGATCAAAGAGTTTGGACCCCCGCCATCCAATACCGTTAAGTATTGACGGAGGTCCTACTAAATTTGACCCAGGTCCCTTGCAGGATCTCTAAACGCTGAACAACGGCAAGACTCTTACCAAACCATTCCCTTAACCCCCGACCAGGTAGCCAACATACCCCCATATAGACCGTGGAGATATGAATGGTGAAAATCTTTTATTTTATATAGACAGTAAAATAATGCCAAGACACCACGGACAAACGATAAGGAAGAATCACCTTCAACATAAGAAACTAGTTATTAAAGTCATTAATACATAACCAATTAAAAAGTGCGAAAAGATTAAAAATAAAAAGTATTACACTAGACACTTGTCTTCACCAAGTGATGTAAGAGACTTAGGCAAACATGGCCTTGATTGTCAAGAACTCTTACGATCAATCTTGGATCCCGAGACGACTCACACACTCTATGATGGACAATGGATGATGGTGGTGGATGATGGTGTTATGGTGGTGGTGGGTGAAGTGTGAGAGAGGTGGTGTGCCAATGGATGGTTTAAGCTTGAGCCAAGCACTCATATTTATAGGCTGAACAGAAGCTCGGGCACGGCCCCGTGTCCACATCCTTCTCTTTCTTCATTAATTGCTCTTGTCTTTATTAGTTGACCACGCCCCCGTGTCCGCTGAGCACGACCCCGTGTGCAGAAGCATATCTGTACTATGAAGATTTGCCTGGATTCTGCGAATCTTATAGTTGACCACCCACGGCCCCGTTCCCGCTGAGCACGGCCCCGTGGTGGGCAATAGAAGCTTCTACCACTTTGTCTTTTCTGCTGACACTTGGGCACGCCCCTGTGCTGGCTGAGCACGGGGCGTGTTCAGTCTTCTGTCTTCTTGTTTTGCTTGGGAAGATGCTGTCGTGGGGTCGGGCATGTCACGTTTGTTCCTTTTCTTGTATTTATGTTAGATTTTGCTGTCTTTTTTGCTTCTTTTGTTAATTTGAGCTCATTTAATCCTGAAAATACAAAAGGAAGATAAAAGCACACTTTTTCCAACATTAGTACTAAAAAAGGGTTAGTTTTATGCCACAATTGATGTAATTTATATGTTGCATTTTGCACACATCAAATACCTGTTGATACATATTATGTGGATACGGCTCGGCTCGGTTCGACTCGGCTACGAAGTGAAGGCCGTAGTCAAGACATCCTCCTGTCTTGACTCGGTATGCTAGTTACTTCGTATTGTTCGATGTACATGTAACTGCGTGTGTGCAGTATACATGTTAGTATTGTTTAGTTGTTATTAGTTTGTTGTTTGTTTGTTCTAAAGCCCAAGTCAAGGCCCAAAGCCCAAACAACATGCACATGTCCTGGAAGCCCAATATAAAAACCTCAGGCCCATATGCATGACGAAAACACCTTGTGGGGCGAAATCCATAAGTGGTGAAAACACTTTTTGGTGAAAACCAAATGGGACGAAATCAGGTGATTTCGTCCATATCCTTGATTTCGTCCTATGTGTTTTCGTGGGCTTCTGATTTCGTCGACATGTGTAGTATATAAACACAGACACAGAACAGAACAAGAGAACGAAGTCTGAATAGATTTCTTTGAGAGAACACACACACAACTGAGAGTTTATAGGTTTATCTTGTAAACATTGCTTTGTAACGGTTTCATACGAGTTAATACAATGGAGTGTTAATTGTTGAATCTTTGTGTTTGTGTTCGTCACTTGGTTTAACTTACCCATTTGGATTCCGCACTTTCGGGTTTGTCGGAAAACAGGGAATAGAGGTTACTCGATCCTCCGGGTGGACCTACAATTGGTATCAGAGCTTTGGCTCGATTCCTTGTTAAAACCAAGTAGATTTTCATGTGTTTCCAGATTTGTTCTTGATTTTTGAAACAAAAAGTTTATATTTTCAGAAAAATCAGGTTTAAATCTTTGAAAATCTTGTGTTTTTTCTGATTGTTCTTATAAAAAGCTTGTTATTTTTCATTTATACATGTTAAGAAAGGATTTTTATTGAACATTTTCACAAAAATTGTGTTCGGAAAATTTTCCGGTGGCCGGTAAACTCATAAACTTATCGGGATATTCATATGAGTTCATCTTGTTCTTCAAACTTTCTGGGTATTTGAGTTTGAATCTGGTTGTTTGAAATATTGTTGGTTTATTATAATATTGAGGTTTGAAATTGGTGTACACAAGAATGATTGAAATAAAGGACTGATAAGTAACGTGAAGTTTGAAAAAGAAGTGTTTGTGTCAGGATAAGGATAAGGATAAGATAAGATTTGATAAATATCTTTTGTATATGGTCTCATTAGTCAATGAAATCTCTTATCATTCTGGACGAAATCACCAAGTTTGTTATCATTCTATTCTGGACGAAATCAAGTTTGTAAATCATCCTGGGCGAAATCACCTTTCAACGAAATCATCTTTCAACGAAATCAACTTGTTTCAGACGAAAACACCTTATGAGCCGAAATCACTTCTGGTAAACCTCTGGACGAAAACACTTCTCAATCACACCTGGGCCGGAATCAGTTCTGGGCCCAAATCAGTTTCTTGGCCGAAATCAAGTGCTGCTGGACGAAATCACTAGTTGTCTTGGATCCACCCACGAAATCACCTGGGCCGAAAACACTACATGAGCCGAAATCACTTCTGGTTTTCATCATTATACATTCAAAATGAATCCGGCTTGGGGTACTCCGTCAAATACAGAGAACAAATATACGAGCAAGGGTTTATCGCCTTCATGGGCCGAAAATCCCGCACCCACTTCTGCAATACCAGTGCAACAAAATACTGATATGTATTATGGAACTCCTAGCACTTCTGCAATACCAGTGCGACAAAATACTGATATGTATTATGGAATTCTTAGCACTTCTGCAAGACCTGCTTCACACGCTCCACTTCAAACGGCGTTTGTCACAAGCACGGATTTGTATGGCAATCCGATACAAGTTCCTGTAAAGCCAGCTCCAATCACAGACTTGTATGGAAATCCACTACCACCAGTTGCCTCACAGCGCCAACGTTCTACTGTAGCACCATTATCTCTTGATCCAATGAACTGTAGTCAAACAAAAACGACGTTTTATGCTAAAATTGTTAATGGTGAATCATCGCGAAATGATGACAGTTCTGAACATGATAGTAGTTCAGTTGAAGACGTTTCAACTTCAGTTGAAGATGTTACAACTTCAAGTTCAAGTTCAAGTGAGGATGGATCTGAATGTGAATCATCAAGGGAGGTTGTTGATTCTGATGCAGATAGGTCAACATCTGAGAGTGATTCCAGTCAGGTACGTGTCGATGAATCAAAATCTGATAGTTGTGATAGATGTGATAGGTGTGTTGGATTAAATGCTAATATCTCTGAATTGCAAAGCAAACATGATGCTTTAAATGCTGAATTGTCTGACTTGCAAAAGAAACATGTTTCTTTTGATGCTAAGTGGTGTGATTTGCAAAGCAAACATGAGGCTTTGCAAAACGAATATGAAGTGACAAATATCCACAATCAAAAGTTGATAGTGGATCTTTCGAAATGCACAGAGGCCAACATGTTTCGTGAAAATTATGAAAAGGAATTTAAAAAGATAATTGAAACATTAAAAGCAGATAAGACCGAGCTAACGAAAATGGTTTCAAGAAAACAAACTGAAATAAACCTTTACATCAATAGGCTCGAGATAATGCAAAAAGAAATGGCTTGTGTTAAAACTGAAAGTGAGGCGATCCGACTCAAGTTAGACAGCTATTTAAGCTCTAGCTATGTGCTGGATCACATCATTGATGTTCAGAAAATGAAAACTGATGTCACATGCATAGGTTATAAGAAGTGTCCACCATCTATTAAACACGATTATTCTTCGATGCCTGATGAGGAAAATAAACCTCATTTTGAGCCCTCAGTTTCATTGAGCCTTGAGGAATTCACAATTGGGCTAGGTTACAAAAAGGAAGTATCCTCAGATTCGGATGAATTAGCAGATGTGAAAGTGTCAACTGCTGAACAAAATCAGGATCCTCCAGTCATTGTTGAGGATGCTGATTCGTCAGATGATGAATCCGAGGATACCAACTCTGAACAGTCAGAAACGGTAACAAAAGAGGAAAACATACCTCTCGAAAATCACATTCTTTGTGATCCACCTGCAAAATCGTTTGTGACTGCTACAGCCAAGTCCGTTGAATCCTCATCTGGAAGTTGTGAAAGCGTGAACTTGCTTTACACGTTGATTGGATCTGATAAAATATATTCAGACAAGGATTTCCCTATAAAAAATGTCAATCAATCTTTGATTGATAAAGTTTTCGAAGACTCTACCAGTAAGTTTTTGGGAAAGTCGAGCCCAGGAGTTGCAGTAACTCAGTGTGCTCCTATCCCAAAATCCGAAGTTAGAAAGAAATATGGGAATCAAAAATTGCAAAAACAAAACAATCAACGAAAGCAAAATCACGTTCACCAAGGAAAGGGAAAAGGCAAACAAAGCCAAAACAAGAAGACGATTCAGAAGGTGAACTTCGTGAAATCCAGAGGGACTGATAAAATTGAAACTTTCGAAAACAAATCCAACACGGATTTTGTTAAACAAGTTAAAATTTTGAAAAGAAACAGTCAAAACAATTACACACAACACACAAACGGTTGTGATGTAGGACCAAGTACCTCAAGATCATGAAGTTCATCATCAAGTTCTTACGGTTATGATACTCCAAGGTTTGTTGAGCGGAGATCATGCTTTGAATGCGGTGAGTATGGCCACATTGTCAGAAATTGTCCATATCTCACGAAAGGAAAGGCAAAGGTTGATGCCCCCCATGGTAATAGTTACCATAAAAGATCTGTTTCACCAAGACAGGACCCTCATCTTGTTAAACAACGGGAAACGAAACAGAAAAAGAAACAACGAAAAGAAGTTGAAAAGGCTTTAAAACCAGAGGTTGTTCAAACGCAGTCTGTTAAGTTAGAAATTAAAAATGAAAAACAAAAACAGATTTGGAAACCAAAACTAGTAAGTGTTTCAGGGGGAGCTACATCAATTCCGAATCATCGGGAAATGGATGTTACAATTCTCGATGATGACGGACGACCCAAGTCTGTGAAGGCTTGGGTCCCCCTCTCCAACTAATCTCTGAATGAGTGTGCAGGATGTTCCAGGAGGAACTATTGATAGTCTTAGGATTGTTGATAGTGGAGCGTCCATGCACAAGATCGGCGACATAAGGCTCCGAAATATTGTTACATCTAGGAGAATATTGTTGCCTTTGATGGAGAGCGGAGAAAAGAAAACAAAAATGTCTGAGGAAAGACTGTGGTCGAATGAAGTTGAAAAATTCGACAAGATGAAAAATGTGCCAAAATTTGGTTGTTATGGTTTTTGACGGGTCAACATGATAGATTCAAATCAAAATGTACGCACCTGCAGCACGTCTGAAGTTCAAAATCAACAAGATGAACGTGCAGTGTACATTTCTTCGCGGTGTGATTGAAGAAAATGTGTTTCTTGAACAAACCAACCAGGTGTGCAAATGCCTTGGAGTGGATTGAACACCCGCACACAACTTCTCAAAGAGAAAGTCAAAGACCTTCGCTGGTGCAATGTGAAAGACCAGCCGGACCCAGAGGTCTATGATCTTGTTGTTGTGAAGAGATTTCTCAGTAGCTACAAAATCGACTTTAGGAGAGCACTCAGATTCCTTGCAATGCACGAAGCAGTTGCAGGATACGGTTTTGAATTTTTAATCTCTCCTATACTTGTCGATATTTAAGCTGCTTTATGAATTATTATCCTATCGTACAGCACTCTTGACCTGAATATCACCTCACACGTGATTGTTTCAATATGAAACTCGTCAATGTTGTCATGGTCCACACCGATGACCGACATGCCAACTGATTTTACCAAAGCATTTGATAAATCAAGATTTGACTTTTTATTATTGGTAAACGACATTAAGGTCAAGCAAGAGTAATCCACATCGGAAAATCGTTTTTGTAAATATCTTTGTGTTTTTAAAATTATTGTAAGCTTGTTGATTTTAGGGGGAGTAATTCCAAATTTGAAAAAATTCAAAAACATCAAAAATTTTCAAAACTCAAAAACAATAGAAAAACAAAAATGAGTTTCCCGGCGAGCAAAAGAGAAAATGATAGTACATCAGTGGTCTGTTGAAACCTTTTTAAACTGAAATGCAAAATGAAAAATGTTAAGCAGCTCTATATAAGATGTATCGGTAGGCTCACAATCATCTTAAAGTGTGTAGGGTTATATAAACTTAAATCGACTGAAGACCAGGTGGGAACCACTCATTGGCATATGGTCTTAGTACCGAAATTTCATTTGAGAGATTGCCGTGGTTCTGAGATATGTGGTCTTTATGCTGTTTATCATCTGGGTATCATGGTTGTTTCTTTTACCGAAACAAAACGGAGACGAAGTCTAGATCTTCCATGATATCATACATACGTGTACATACTGCATACGACCTCAATAAGTGATCAACAATCACATGTCCCACAAAATAAGTGATAATATATCACATTTATCCGGGAGTCAAGTTCGTCTCTTTGCTGTACGAAAGTACTGACCTGTTCACGGACTTACTCTTGTGCCCTTCATGCATCTGAAAATCAAGTTCCTCATCAATAAGTGATTCTATCACATAGGGCTTGTTTTCAATCAAAATAAGTGAGTTTCTCACATTTTCATATACGGTCAAACAGATGATAAATGGTATACTCACCAGTAAGATGAATCCTCGTTCATACCTTGATACGGGAATGTGTCGTGATGTGGATGAACACCGGTCGGTAAGTATAAATCATACCTTAACGTATCCCCTCGCCATGATTACATATGATAAGTTGAGATTATGTGGACAACAATACCGATAATCGTTATAGGATGTTTATCTAAATGTTAACAATAAGAACAACAAGAGGGTTTTGGCATGACCGTACACTGATATGATTCTCTTACCCTCGAAACTCGCAAAAAGAATGTTTGTATATATTTATTTTTCTTAGTTTCTGCAACTCTGTATATATTTATTTACTTCTTTCAGTCTTTAAGTTTGAAATATTCAAAATTCCAAAAAGATTTTAGGTGTGTTTTAATACAAACTTTATAAAAGTCAAAAAGATTTTATTTCTGCTTTAGTTTTGATTAACCGATGTTGGAACTCAAGTCTTCGTTTCCTGAAATCTGATTTAAAACCAAAACGACTAAATCTTCATAAACGGTCAGAGTTTGCAAGTTTTGAAAGTTAATAATCTAAATTGAAAAATCTGTTAACTTTTCAAACTAAACTGTCGGACGGTAGTTGAATAAGAATTGGTCACCTGTGTGTCATTTGTTTTATGTTAACTATATTCCAAGCAGTTGTTCTCATTACGCGTTTAGCTTTCTTGCATGTGCAGATGCTAAAGGCAAGGAGAACATGTTCGATGACAAGCTGCGGAATGAAGACACAACGTGAAGGCACTCAAATGATAAAGATGATCGAGTTACCGCTGATCTATCACCAACACCACAAGGATCTCAAGCATTGAAGTCAAAAGATTCCCAAGCATAATCAAAGGGGGAGTTTGTTAACACACTACCTAAATGAAAAGGGAGTTTGTTGATACACTTTCTTCTTACGACGCGTGAAGACTTTGAAGATCCTACGACAAGAATGAATGAACCATCAAGAGATGGAGAACGAGATTACGAACCTCGCAAGCAGCATCCAAGGGGGAGTTTGTTGATACATATTATGTGGATACGGCTCGGCTAGGTTCGACTCGGCTACGAAGTGAAGGCCGTAGTCAAGACATCCTCCTGTCTTGACTCGGTATGCTAGTTACATCGTATTGTTCGATGTACATGTAACTGCGTGTGTGCAGTATACATGTTAGTATTGTTTAGTTGTTATTAGTTTGTTGTTTGTTTGTTCTAAAGCCCAAGTCAAGGCCCAAAGCCCAAACAACATGCACATGTCCTTGAAGCCCAATATAAAAACCTCAGGCCCATATGCATGACGAAAACACCTTGTGGGGCGAAATCCATAAGTGGTGAAAACGCTTTTTGGTGAAAACCAAATGGGACGAAATCAGGTGATTTCGTCCATATCCTTGATTTCGTCCTATGTGTTTTCGTGGGCTTCTGATTTCGTCGACATGTGTAGTATATAAACGCAGACACAGAACAGAACAAGAGAACGAAGTCTGAATAGATTTCCTTGAGAGAACACACACACACACACAACTGAGAGTTTATAGGTTTATCTTGTAAACATTGCTTTGTAACGGTTTCATACGAGTTAATACAATGGAGTGTTAATCGTTGAATCTTTGTGTTTGTGTTCGTCACTTGGTTTAACTTACCCGTTTGGATTCCACACTTTCGGGTTTATCGGAAAACAGGGAATTGAGGTTACTCGATCCTCCGGGTGGACCTACAATACCCCCACACTTGAATCTTTTCTTGTCCTCAAGCAAAACTCCTTATAATGTGGCTTTACACTCCCAAATGGAATGGGTAGAAGAGAAAGTTTTTGGGCTTGTCATAGAGTGTCGGGATTTCCAAGATTTTTTATTAAGTTTTATTTTTTATTTATTTACAATCCTATTCGTCATGATTTATTTAAAATTTTTCATAAGATAAATTACTTATTAGGGCATAACATGCCTCTTTAAAATTCTTTTTATATACAAGTTCACATACCTCACGGGGGATCACACAACACTTGGCCGAAAATGTATTTTAGTGGATCACTCGAGAGGGGCATGGAACTTACTCCTACCATACGCTTGCCAAGCAATCAATCCTCCTCCTTTTTAACTTTATACCTTTGTAAATATCAAGAGGACTTTTTGGGTGAAGGGTTAGGCTTGGGTTAAAGGTAGGTGGTTTGGTTAGTGGTTAGTAGAAAAGGGCGAAAAAGCGTAAAAAGCATCGGTTTTCGTAAGACTTTTTATTTTTGAACTTTTTATTTTGATGAAGCCTTTATTCAAACAAAGTTATTTTTGAAAAACTTGTTTGTTTATTTCTTTTGCTTCATCTTCATCATCATTTTTTTTAAAGTCATACGAAAAACCGAGCTAGTTACTAAAACAAGGGGTTAAAAATGAAAAAAAATGTTTTGGTGGGTAAAAGGGTGTTTGGTTTGGGTTATGAAATGAAAAGGTTTACGCTCAAAGGGACTAACTAGGGGGATTTTGGGTAGGTGGTAAAAAAAAAGAAAAATAATGGTGTAGAAATAAAAAAGGTTAGTCCTAATGCCTCTATCATTTACTTACTCGGGTTTAAGTTGGTAAGGACCGGGAATGTATCGTCATGGCAAGTTCTAGAGTCGCAAGAACCAAGCGGCTATTCACACAAGAAACGAAAAATGAGCATTTAATTTAAAGATATATATTTGTATGCTCAATAAAGGCTCAAAACTCACTTTTGTGGGAATGGGTTTTATGTGATCAAGTATATATAATCAAATTTTAACTAAGTTTGCCATGCCTTTTCATAATTTTCTTATGTTGGTTCTTTTTATCATGACGCTATCGGTTGTAAATTTGTAAAAATATAACCTTTTTAGAACTTTGAAATTCCCAAATTAAACCTAGACAAGTAAAAAAATTGAAAATTTTCGAAAAAATTTGGGGTGATTAGTGGTTCCAATAGAGTTTTGTGTAAGGCTTGTTATTAGGACTTATAAGATTCAAGGTTTTAGTATCCCCCCACACTTAAATTACACATTGTCCTCAATGTGTCCCAAAAATAAGTTTTTAGGTTCATTCAATGTGTAAAAAGGCGTGAAAAAGCAAAAATTTTGTGTTACTGGGCGCTGAACACGGCCCCGTGGTGTCCGGGCACGGCCCCGTGTTCAAGTGCCAGTAACAAAATTGAATCAAGAGAAACAGAAGCCTGGACACGGGGGCGTGTTGGGTGAACACGGCCCGTGTCCAGTTTACCTGAACTGGGTATTTCAACAGACTGTGCAGCACGGGGCCATGTTGGGCGACATGGCCCGTGCTGAGCTTACTGTTAATGAAGAAAATCGTCGGATGGCTCTGTTTTCCTGCATGGGGTGCTGGTTCAAGCTTCCCTTATTTCCTTTGCCATCTCAAGTGTGTTTTATTCCTGAAAATTAAAACTAACTAGAAAACATAAAGATTAATCTAAACTAAACTAAGGATAGTTCCGCGGAATGCCTCCGTGGTGCGCCACGTTTATAAGGGTCCTTGGCTAGACCCAAAGCCTGGTCATATGTTACCCAAGTGGGATGTTTTGCATCCCATGCTACACCGTCGGAGAGCGTCATCCAAGCTTGAGTCTATGACCTTCATGTAGTTGACCGGGTCTTCGTCCTCTACTCTCCTTCCACATTCAAACTTTACTTCCTTGTCCCCAAACTTCAACGTTAGTGTTCTGTCATTCATATCTACCATTGCTTGGGCGGTGGCTAGAAATGGCCTCCCGAGGATGAGAGGGACATCGGTGTCTTCCTCCATGTCTAGGATGACAAAATCGGTCGGGAAAATGAAATTATCAACTTTGACCAATAGATTTTCAGCGACACCTTGTGGAAATTTGACGGATCTGTCGGCGAGTTGTATGCTCATCTTTGTAGGGCTCGTTGTTCCTAGGCCGAGTCGTTTGAACATTGATGTGGGCATAAGGTTAATGCTAGCCCCAAGATCGGCTAATGCATTACGAACGGGGGATTCCCCAATCGAGCAAGGAATCGTGAAGCTTCCGGGATCAATTTTCTTTTGTGGGAGTTTGTTGAGCACTAAGGCGGAGCATTCTTCGCCTAAGTTAACTAATTGCAATGATTCAATTTTCCTTTTATGAGTGAGGAAGTCCCTCATAAATTTTGCATATTTAGGCATTTGGGTAAGGACCTCAATAAAAGGAATATTAACATGCAATTGTTTTAGTAGATTTTTGAACTTTGCGAATTGCTCATCGGTCTTTTGACGAATTAACCGACCTGGGTACGGAACCGGAGGAGCCTTAGTGGGCTCTTGAGTTGGTGGAGAAGCCGTTTGGGGACCGGGTGGAGTCGTGGTTTGGCTGGATTGGCCCTTCTCCGCTGGAGGTAATGGAGCCTCCTCGGGACCTACGGTTCGGTTTCTTAATGTGATGAGATGTACTTGGGCCTTTGGGTTGGTTTCGGTATTGCTTGGTAACGCGCCTTGTGGTATCTCGGAGAAATTTTGAGCTACTTGATTTAATTGTTTTTCAATGTTTTGAATGCTAGCTTGTTGATTTCTAAAATTCGATTCCAATTGTTGAAACCGATCCGAGTTTTTCTTTTCGATTTCGGAGATGAGGCGAGATACAGTATCTTCAAGCCTTTCTCTTCCACCTTGTTGTTGAGAAAAATTTTGTGGTTGTTGAAAGTTAGTTCGTTCATTTTGTTGGTTACTACTATTGCCGGGATCTCTCCAACCAAGGTTTGGGTGGTTACGCCATCCTTGGTTGTAGGTACCCGTTGGAGGACCCGATGGCCTAGGTCTGTTATCAACGTAGTTTACCGTTTCCGTTTGTTCTTCTAATTCTTTCATACAACTGTAATTTTCATGTGGCCCACCACACCCTTCACAAGCCATAACCGAAACCGTTTTTGACATTTCTAATTTTTTGATTTTTGAAGAAAGGGCTTCGATTTGGGCTTGTAAAGAAGTGCTTTCATCAACCTTATGGGCGCCCGAGGCAATAGATTTATTGCCTCGGGGAGTGTGCCATTGAAAATTGGTTTGAGCAATTTACTCAATTTGATTATATATTTCATTTGGGCGACGATTACCTAAAAGTCCCCCGGAGCTAGAATCAAGTGTTTGTCTTGTGTGTGGTAACAACCCATTGTAGAAAGTGGATACTTGTTGCCATACCGCAAGACCGTGATGAGGACACTTTCTTAGTAGCTCCTTGAACCTTTCGCAAGTTTCATATAAGGATTCTCCATCCTCTTGTGAATATGTATTAATGTCAGTCATTAATTTAGCCGTTTTACCGAGCCAACTGGGAGGGTGTTAAGCCAAGCCTTAGTTCGGTCTTTTAGTGAAAATGGAAACATTCGAAGGCGCATGGCATCATTTGATGCTCCATTGATCCGAAAGGTATCACATATTTCTAAGAAATTAGTAATATGTAGATGGGGATCCTCGTCCGCAAGCCCATGGAAGGTTGCGGAGTTTTGAAGCATTTGTATCAAATGCGGTCGAAGTTCGAAGTTATTGGCTTCGACATTCGGTGCATTGATAGCGGCGCCGAGATTACCTACGGTGGGCAGTAGGTAATCCATGAGGGTACGTTGGTCCGCCATTGGGTTTAAGTCTTTTTCTGAGAAAGCGTTCGGGTTCTTCTAGAGGTTCTTTTATGTCTCTACTAGAACTGGAGCTCATGCACTACGTAGGAAGTTCAAATGTGGCGCATGGGTTCCAAATCCTGCAATAAAAACAGAAAAGAATGTTGGTCAGAAGGTTCACCACGGCCCCGTGCTCAGTGAACACGGCCCGTGGTCGGAGGTACAGTGATTGTTTTTCGGATCCCTGTTACTGGGAGTTGGACACGGCCCCGTGTTGCACTGACACGGCCCCGTGCTCAGCTCTCTGTAACTCGAAAAATAAAAACTGCCAGTGATAGTGCTGGGCACGGCCTGTGTTTGACCAGGCACGACCCGTGCTGAGCTCTCCAGAAGCTGAAAAACTAAGAAAAATCCTAAAAAAAAATGAAAAATAAGAAAAACGATTAGGCCGCTGATTCCTAACTTTCTTAAAATCCTTGTGTCCCTGGAAACGGCGCTAAAAACTTGATGTGCGTTAGGTGTATATGTAGGTTTAAGTATATTTTAAGCCCTTTTACACTTTCTTTAGCCAAGTTTTAAATTTATAAAACACGATATTTACTAACACTAAACACACATATGGACAAGTGCACCCATCGTGAGCGTAGTATAGTGTTGGTAAGATACCGAGGTCGTCCAAGGACACAAGAGCTTTTAGTACCGGTTTATCCTCAACGTCTAATCAAATCAAAAAGTTAGAAAAATGTTTTAAACTAGAAAAATAAAAACTAACTAAAATGCTGAAAATAAAAACAAAAATAAAAACAGATAGACAAGATGAATCACTTGGTTCCGACTCGTGTATAGTGTAACCTTTGATTATTTCCGCACTTTTGCACTTATTTAAGGGATTATCTTAGTTATTGTAGTAGGCCCCTCTTTTGAAGGTGACGTTACCCTCAACCCAGTAGTTTGAGTCACCAAGGATACAATCCTAAAGGGTCGGATTATTGAAAGATAATTAATTAAGTTATTAATGTAAATTATGGTAGGCCCCTCTTTTGAAGGTGACGTTACCCTCGACTAAGTAGTCTGAGTCAGCAAGGATACAGTCCTAAGTAGCCGGGTTATAGTGTTAATAGTAGTTTAACTTTTGAGGGGATCAAAGAGTTTGGACCCCCGCCATCCAATACCGTTAAGTATTGAAGGAGGTCCTACTAAATTTGACCCAGGTCCCTTCCAGGATCTCTAAACGCTGAACAACGACAAGACTCTTACCAAAACGTTCCCATAACCCCCGACCAGGTAGCCAACATACTTCCATATAGACCGTGGAGATACGAATGGTGAAAATCTTTTATTTTATATTGACAGTAAAATAATGCAAAGACACAACGACCAAACGATAAGGAAGAATCACCTTCAACATAAGAAACTAGTTATTAAAGTCATTAATACATAACCAATTAAAAAATGCGAAAAGATTAAAAATAAAAAGTATTACACTAGACACTTGTCTTCACCAAGTGATGTAAGAGACTTAGGCAAACATGGCCTTGATTGTCAAGAACTCTTACGATCAATCTTGGATCCCGAGACGACTCACACACTCTATGATGGACAATGGATGATGGTGGTGGATGATGGTGTTATGGTGGTGGTGGGTGGTGGGTGAAGTGTGAGAGAGGTGGTGTGCCAATGGATGGTTTGAGCTTGAGCCAAGCACTCCTATTTATAGGCTGAACAGAAGCTCGGGCATGGCCCCGTGTCCAGTGGGCACGACCCCGTGTCCAGTGGGCACAGCCCCGTGTCCACATCCTTCTCTTTCTTCATTAATTGCTCTTGTCTTTATTAGTTGACCACGCCCCCGTGTCCGCTGAGCACGACCCCGTGTGCAGAAGCATATCTGTACTATGAAGATTTGCCTGGATTCTGCGAATCTTATAGTTGACCACGGCCCCGTGCCCGCTGAGCACGGCCCCGTGGTGGGCAATAGAAGCTTCTACCACTTTGTCTTTTCTGCTGACACTTGGGCACGCCCCCGTGCTGGCTGAGCATGGGGCGTGTTCAGTCTTCTCTCTTCTTGTTTTGCTTGGGAAGATGCTGTCGTGGGGTCGGGCATGTCACGTTTTTTCCTTTTCATGTATTTATGTTAGATTTTGCTGTCTTTTTTGCTTCTTTTGTTAATTTGAGCTCATTTAATCCTGAAAATACAAAAGGAAGACAAAAGCACACTTTTTCCAACATTAGTACTAAAAAGGGTTAGTTTTATGCCACAATTGATGTAATTTATATGTTGCATTTTGCACACATCAAAAACCATCGCCAATTGCAAGAACCATTCTCCACCAATCAGATAATGACATATATGCAGTATTATTTTAAAACCTAAAGGGTAATTTAGTCTATTACTCAAACTATCAAATCATCTATCTGTCTTCTTTTGTCTTTAAGGTCTTTTCTTCACAAACTTTGAAATTCTCATTATATATATATATATATATATCTGCACCGATCCGCTCCAAAATCTAATCCCCATCCACAATCCTTCTCTTCTTTAGTGATGTACCAAATTATAAGGAAGATGAGATGGTTCTGGTGGAGACGGAGGCAGAAGGGGACGAGCAACTAGCAGTGGAAACTGGCCCACCACCACGGACACCGCCACCGCAGACGGAGGCAGAAGGGGAGGAGCTACTGACGGCATCACTACTGGCGGCGATGGTGGTTTCTACGACGGGGTAGTGGTGTTTAGTCAAGAACTCCACCGCCATCGATGGGGGTTTTCTGCAACGGGGTAGTGTTCCAATGGTGGTTCAGTTAAGAACTCCACCGCCATCGATGATGGGCTTGCCGAATATTTCCACCGTCTTTTGATGGTAATTCCTATCTACTGAAAGGTATGCATATCTTACGTTTTGACCATATCCGGACATCCAAAAATTTTTGTAATCATTAAAATATTTTATTTTAGTGATTGGAATGCAAAAATACCATTCGTCGCGTAATTTGGATCGTTTTCGTGTCCGTTCAAGTTTCGTCGTAATTAACCGAATAACGTGACCGTACGACCAAACAAACTGACATCCGTGATATTTTCAGGCATATTTCAAGTCCCCTATACTATAAAAACCTTGTAGAGCCTTGAAATTGGGTTAATGGGGGTTAAATACGTCGAAAAACAAGTTTTGGAGCTGCAGGGACCTGTTTTGATAGTTTTGAAAAGTTCTGGTCTAGGATCTCTGGCTGGGCGCGAAGACTGATGTTTCCTTCGCGGCCTGCGACAACTGGAGCTGGGCAGATTCTTTGAATCTTCAAAATAGCCTGTTGTCTTTGGTTTTGATCCTAGTTTTTCAATACCTTGAGCTGGTTTAAGTGTTCCCCAAGCCACCAAATCAGTGTGTAAAATGTGTAGGGCTAGGATCATGCTTTGATTAACTCACAAACACTTGGAATGATCTTGTGGAGCTTGATTTCCTATAAATACCCAAGCATTTTCTCATTCCAACTTGCCCATTCTTCATTTCTTTCACCTTTTCTCTAATTGAAGCTATCCCACTTGGTTGAAGGCTTCATACTTAAGTATTCTTAGTCATCTTTTCAGCCTTGAACACTTGTAAGTGTTCTTTCATCTCTTGTTTATGTATTTAATCAAGAAAGTCAAACAGTGTTTGACTTTCCGCTTTGACCATGAATTGGTCAAGACAAAGTTCGTTTAAACTTTGCAACGTGAGCGTAATCACGATGGTTATAGTCCCTAACGACTATACCTACTGATTAGCACGTTGACTAGTCGAAGTGACGAGTCAAAGTTTCGGTCAAAATGCACGATTACGTGCATTTTGCGACGAAACTATTTTCGGGTATCAAAACACTTTGTTTTGAAATCAAATCAGTTTTTTAACTTAGCTAAACATGTTTTAACATGTTTAACTCGTCACTTTTAGTTTAGTGCTTATTTAGGGTCGTAAGCCAAGCGGTCTCGACAACCGCTTAGACTTTCGAACCCGACCCGTTTGGTTGATCATTAGGATCCGACCAAACACATTAGGTGACCATAGTTGTATAGGGAATAACCTTCCGAGGTTATACCTTCTGGTCATTTCGTTTAGTTAGTTGTATGATAGGTAGTTTATATGCCTTAGGAAAATGAACGAAATGCCCTTTTTGCGCATAATTTCATTTTAAGCATATGTAACCAAAGTTTTGACAACTAAACTGATTATGTAATATAATTAAACATGTTAGGGCATATAATACTTATCATAGGGCTATTTAGACCATCTAAGTGCGCTTTCGCGCAAATGACGCGTTAAAGTAGCGTAGACTACCTTAACGGGTCATAACGAGTCATGAGCACTTAAGATATGTTTCAAATCAGAATGTTAGGTTTAGTAAACCATTTCATATGAGTTCCAACACTCATTTGGTTTACAATACCTCATTCTACCTGATTCCTCGATTTGTGTCCCGTTACACTAACATAGTATCCGATACACTAGGAACCACTTCGCCACTTGAACTTTTGATCCTTTGAGCCTTCTTATATCATTTGAACAAGACCTACACGCAATCCCAGGCGAGTACATGGTCCCCTCTTTTTCCGTTTTCAAATGTTTTGGGGTGATTCATATGTGTAACCGATGTATTTTCAAATGTATGGCAAGAATGTGTTTACTAAGTGCTTTTATGTGTATTATTCCGATTATGCAAACATAGTGGTTATCCAAATCCTTATAGGATCTATCTATCTTCATAGTCAGACTCCTATAGGATATTTGAAGTATAGTCTTAGATCTTCCTATCTTCATAGTGAGATTTTTATGAAGTACTTTACGAGATGATGGTTATGGTTATGTTTAGAGATTGTTGGTGATTTAGATAACGAAACTAGAGTAATACAATAACCACATGGTGGATACGCCGCTGGTACTTCCTATATATAAGTGTGCTTATTGTATTACCCTTCGTGGCGTTATCCCGAATCACCATTAGGATTTAGGATTGTTGTGATTCAATGATTCAATGTGATAGAAACCAAATCGTTATAGCATCTATCTATCTTCATAGATTGATTCTTGTAGGATGTTAAAAGTACTAATATTGGAGTCCTTATTTGGATTCATTGTGTGCTTTAATGCGTATTTGACAAGACAATGTGACAGAAACCAAATCCTTATAGTATCTATCTATCTATCTATCTTCACATATTGATTCTTATAGGATGTTTAAAGTGCTAATATTGGAGTCCTTGTTTGGATTCATTGTGTACTTTAATGCGTATGTGACAAGACGATGTGACGAGAACCTGATCCCTGTAGTATCTATCTATCTTCATAGCTAGACATACATGAGGTGTTTAAAGTACTAATATTGGAGTCCTTATTTGGATTCATTGAGTACTTTAATGCGTGTTTACAAGTTAGTGACAAGTTGACGATTTATGTGTTTATATGATAGTTGTGATTTAGATAACGAAACGAGTGTAATAAAATAAGAACATGGTGGATACGCCGCTGGTACTTCCTATATATAAGTGTTCCTATTTTATTACTCTTGTAGCATTATCCGAATCACTTTAGGATTTTGTGTATGATTGATTCAATGTTCGAGTATCCAAATCCTTGTAGAATCCTCCATATCTTCATATGTTAGATTCTTAGAAGGATATCTAAAGTATTATTATAAATCATTGACTTGATTTATACAATACTCACACGTGTTCTGACATATTTCAAATATTGTTATTGATAATCCTTGACTGGATCTCTAATAACACATTTACAAGTTTTACGATGTTTTCAACGAGGTTACAAAGTACAATTTCAATGGCATAAAAATTACTTTGTAATAATCATATTGCTATATACAAAAATATTTGCCACAAGTTTTCACAATCGAGATTATGTATTGCAATACTAAACTTTTGCCATTCTTTGGGTTCAAGATTTCTTTTTCAATCGACAACTCTTGTAGTTGTCAAAGTATTGCAATATCAAACTTTTGCCATTTATTTGGCTACCAAAACCTATGTATTCGTCGACATTTTTATGCTGACTATTTTTCACATATGTTTCAGGTTTTCAATTATTCGAGCATGCAATGCATATGACTACATCCGGGCCTTAGACTTCCTAAGTCAAAAGACAATTACATGTATTCTTTGTTTGTAAAACAATGATAACAATAATGAAACAATTTAGTACCAGTAGTTGTGAGCAATTTGTAACGTGACTCCCCGATATTTCCGACGCATGTTGTTGTATTACGCGATTGGGGTGTTACAACAATCCAGGCATAGCAGGTAACAGTCCACCATGAATGGACCTGGATTTGTCCGTCAGAACTGGGCCGAAGAAGCAACGTTGACATTCTCCGCCAATCGACGAAGATCAAGTAGGGCCTTAGCGGCCTCACAGGCATCCAGTACCTCTGGTACATGACGGTGACGATATGGATTCTTCATGAAGGTAAAAAGTGGTCAACATGTGTTTCCTAAATGATCACATCTTATATAACAAATAGAGAGCAAGTAATCTGATTGACATACGACGGTCACATCGCCCCCATGTCAGGGGAGAAGTCAGAAACAATCATGATAGGCTATAAGTAAAACATAGGGGGATTACGTTATTCAACAAAAAGTAATTAAGGGTTTGCACACACAACTTGTAGGATCGGTTTTGACTCCCGAATGATTGCGAAATGACACGTACAACGTTCGGAATCCGTGCACATGTGTGGACCGAACACAAGAACTAATATAATGATGATTCTATTGATCGAATGGCAAGATACAAGCACTGTGGATTACCTTCTTGCTACTTTCTCTCTCTAGAAGCTCTAGTCTTCAATCAAGAGCTCTCTTAATGTAGCAAATGAGCAAAAGTCCAAAAATGAAACCTAAAGACTCCTATTTATAGGGCTCTCATAATGAAGATTTCCTTATTTACAAAAATGCCATTGCCCTATATTAACAATATAAAACCTTGCATCATTCAGTTTCTTGCTACGATTCAGATTGACGGAGGTGATAGACATATTGCACTCACAGACTCCCCCTTGGATATTTCCATAATCAATCTCATAGCATCTGTCTTCTCTCTCTCTGAGTCTTCACAAAGTTCTGACATCTTCAGCAATCATATACTCGCTCTTCAAGCTTTTCTTGATTCTGCGTTCTGAACCAGCTCCCCCTTTCGATAGGCTCCCCCTTTCGTAAAGCTTCCGTGCTTTAGGATCGACACCTAGCTTTCTGATTACAAGCTCCCCATTGCATTGAGCTCGTCTTCAGACTCCCCCTTAGTCTCAACTATCGGGTTCGTAATCTGGCTTAACATCTGCAATGTCTCAAACATTTATAAGAAATTTGACAAAATAAGTTTGAAAACCTAACTCTCAACATAAGCTGGAGCATTTCAAATAAGTGACAATGAAATCTTTTTAGGTTTCCTAGAATTGAGAACCTGGCTCTATTGCATAAATGTAACAATATGTAAGCATCCAGGAATAACTTGGCTCTCTCCCCCTATCAAATGACTTTATGAATTTGACAGTTTAAAGAATATAAAACTTCACAAATAATCGTCCAAGTCGAAATTAATGACCTTGGATATTTCACAAACTGTTTTTCAAATATTTCATTTTAAAAACCTCAAGTTTCAAATTAATGAACTTGTTTGTTTTCAGAAACACGTTCAGCATACTTAGATTTTGAAACTCAGCTTTCAGACATCGGTTGTCGAAATTAAAGAAGAATCAAAATCTTTTTTTTTTATTTTTCTGAAATATAAAGCAGTATACAAATATTTACAGCCAATATTTTTGTTTGAGTTCATGTAAGAGGATCATATCAGTTTATGACAAATCACTAGCACTGTTGAGCTCTAAACACTTTAAGTTCTAAACGATTCACTTAGATTGTCAGTATACTGATCCACTTAAATTTTCACACAAAGTTCAACTGATTCGCGATACGAGACTCAGTGTTTTAAGTACTTAACTTATTCACGTGTCCCACCTCAGAATATACTCTCGTATCAAGATTCCCTAGATTCAGTATTACGGGTGAATATACTAATTTGATATATGTACTCTGGGTTAATGCGAGACCTTGAGAGCTCAGGTATGAACTACCGTTCAGTCAAAGAGATGAAGGCTCGACTTTAGATGTGTCCCACTTAGGGATCTTTTTTACAACTGCACTTGATTCGTATCTTTCGATATTTTATCAATTTTTGTGCAGAGGGTAAGCATTAAGCACATAAAGTATTGTACGAGGCCTAGGCCATTGCTTCCACAATATCAGAAGACCAGATATAATACCCCAGATATCAAACAGTATAAAGATCTAATATCTCAAAATCTGGCAATCTCTCAAACAAGATTTCGGGGGTTTCCCATATATCTGAGAGATGTTCCCCAGAGATAAGTAAGTATTTGATATTTAGGTTTATATCTCGAAAACAATCTACTAAATGTGTAAAAATCTACTGGCATATCATCATTGAAACCATTTATCACCTTTTGTTAGGATCTGAGTTTCTTTTGATTATATTGTTTAACAGAAATGAAAGATGAAATAGAGATGTGTAGCGGAAATGGAAATAAACTTTATAACACAATCAAAGAAGAATAGTTTTCATCATACATGATTTCATTAGTCAAAAGATTGTACGAATTACAAAAGTTTAACTATGCATGCATGAACACTAAACTCCTCCCTCAGCCTGAGCTCACTAGTTTGTTCGTACAAGATGATTTGTGCAAAAGAGCTAATAGAACAATACAGGTACTGTTCTATTTATAGTACATCCCAAACCACTGAGCATCTAATGTTGACGTCACCTAGACAGTGACATCTAACAGACTAACAAACTCTAACAACTGATATATGCAAAACACTGATACAGTAAACAACTGATTACATAAACACTGATGCAGCTCCCACTGTTGTTGCCTAAGCACTGATGTTGGAGATCAGTACTTTCTTCAAAGGGTGATCAGACCTTGAGTCAGCAGTGCTTTAGTCTTCATCAGTAATTGAGAAGCACCAGTTGTTAGGACATCAGTCTTTATACCTCAGCAGTTCTTTGATTAACAGTTGTTGTGGAGATTAGCACTTAGAGTCATCAGCTGATAGAAAAACACGGTCATTGGGGAGAATCTAGGACATGCACTAGTTATTGTGATCAACTGTTTGTGAACCAATTTTGGCTTTTCAGATCATCTGTTCTTCTGGGCTTGATTACATGGGCCAACAATCTTCCCCTAGAACAAATGATGCCAAAACACTTCCTTATTCTTGATCTTTTTTCTCTCATCAGTTTTTCCCTAACTTGCCCTTTGAATTGCAGCTCAAAGTTGAGGGAATCTTCATCATCTTCATCCTTGCAGAGTTGAAGCTCTAAAAGATTTAAGATGTCAGTTGCATTCGAACCTAATGCATCCTCTCTTGAAATATGTTCAACTCTTCCATTGGACTTGAGCAAAGTCAATACATGGGTCTTTTTATCAGACTTCCACTTTAGTATTTTTTAGTTCAATGGATTTCTTGGGTGAGATTTTATTTGTGATGAGTTTGGTGATGGATGCCTGCTCATTAACCTTTTGACAGTATCTCGTTGCTTTAGTGAGACAGGATCCTCTTCAATCATTTGCTTGATGGCCTCTTTCATGATTTTAGCTTCTCCCTTTGCATCTTCCTCATCCATCTGCTTTTATCTTTTTCTTTGATCTAAGACAATGGTGGATAAGTCAGATGATGTGAACAGTGTTTTCAGAGAGAGGGTTTGCAGCTTTGGCTCATTAGTGGATTTGTCTTTGTATGCTGGTTTCTTTGGTGATGTAGGATCTGTCTCTCTTAGTTTCTCTAGCTTATCATAGACCATATCAATATACTGCCTGGACCATTTTGAGATGGTCTTTGCTAATCTATACTTAGCTGTAACCAACTCAGCTTTCTTCCTCTTGCATTCTAAGGTAAGTTCTACACTGGTCTTCTTATACTTGTTCCAGTCTGGTGTAGACCTCTTCATCTGAGGATTATTTTTTACTCTTTCAATTCTATTTATTTCTGCTTTGAGAGCTGTGAGTGGCCAGTCTTTAAATTGTTTAACTTTGGCAGGATAAAAGTTATCTCTCATAATAAGCTCTAAGAGATCTTTCCTCAGCTTCTTCTGTAGATCAGCATTTGGTGGTAAGTTTGCCACCTCTTTGCTTAAGTCTCTTGCATAGTCTTCAATTTTATTAACTTTACTAAGCCCATGTTGCATTCGACTTGAGATGTTGTTATCACCTTGCCCTTTACCTTCATACTTACCAACATATTCAGCTTGCCTGACTTTGAGTTTCAGATACTCATCCATGTTCTTTGGAGGTCTGAAACCATGAAGGGATGAGAACTTTCTTTTAGATGGATCATCCTCTTTATAGAATTGCCTCATTTTATCTTTCACTGCATGCAATTCGGGATAATTTACTACTAATGGAATGGCTCTTGAAGGATCTTCCCCTTCAAGTGTTCTTGGTTGAACAAGTGGGTTTGATGACGGTGATGGTGGAGGATTGAATGGTTCAGGGTTGGTTTGAATGAAAGGTGAAGATGATAAAGGAGTAGGTGCAGGTATATCATCATCATTCACTTGAAACTTTCTTTTTCTTGTGTAGATCTTTTTAGGAGAGGGATTTTTTGTTGGAGATTTGGAAATAGGAATGAAAAAAGCTTGGGAAGGAAATTGGAAGGTGGTGGATTGACTAACAGCTGTTGAAACAACTGGTGTCTCAACCTCTATTGTCTTAACAACTGTTGAAGTGTCAACATTTGTTTCATTGGTGGATGGCATTGGTGAGGTTGGTTTTGTTTTGGTCCTTTTGATAGGTTGTTTTTGTTTTAGAGGTTTTGATACCTGTCACACCCCGATATTTCCACGTTTGACCGGGGGGCCCGGTGGGGGAGTATCGTGACGTGGTTGGCAACATTACAGCCAAACAACACAATATTTAATATGCATAGCGGAAGCAAATGAAAAATATATTTCAACCGAATATAATTGTAATATCGAGTATCACAACAGCTGAAATTAAATCCACAGACGGATCGAAATTAAATAGGAAACAAATGTTCAACAGTTTGACGTCCAAGCTTGCGAGACTTATTGTGGACGCTAGGAGAAAGCCAGCCTAGTTCGCATAGTACCTGCACTTAACCTTTTTGGAAAATACGTCAGTTTACACTGGTAAATACAATTTAACTGACTCATTTTAAAAATGGTTTAAATTGATTTGAATGCACGTGGCACAAACTTTTTATAACTTGGGATAATTATTTAAATATATAATCTTGTAAAAGAATTACATGTTCCTTATGCGTTCAGTAGCCCGGATCGTGCCGGGTTAAAGATCAATAGACACACCACATTATTTATTTTGGCAACTGACGAGTGTACGCCTACACCCCGTGCTTTGGTCATGGCCATTTCGTAAAATGATGCCAAGGATATTCGGGACATGGTCATTAACCTCCCAAAGGCTTTAAGCAAACAAAACATTTTAAATGGGCCGATAAATATGAATTTAACCATCATACGTGGAAAGATTTAATGTCCGACCAAGCGGTATTTTATATACCGTACCCCAAGCCCGTATAGGGAAAATAAGTTAAAAGTATTTACCTGAGCTAAATATAATATTCAATCCCAGCCGTATCAAATCAGCAAGTACAGATAGCTTTTACGGGGTCCCTATTCTGGAACGAAGGTTTATAATAACCTATTAGAATCCTAACGGTCTTTAGTTAAGCATAAGCTTAGACCGGTTAGTTTTAAAAAAAACGATATGGTTCGAACGCGCGATTAGGCGAAGACCGGAATAGAATGTGATTTAGACCTGACAAGTTTGAAGACTTGTATAATATGGGTAATCTAGCCACATTCTAGATTTTGGGATAAAACCGATAAGGTTTGACCCGTTTCGGCTAATTTGTGCAAACTAGTTACATAAGCCGAACCGAACGCGCAAAAGGCGTAACGGGTGTCCATAAGAGTTATATACAGGTTTCCTAAGTTAATATGCCTTAAATATGTTGTGACATCAGTAAGATATCTTTTATTATGCCCGAAACGAATTTAAACACAAACTATGCCCCGTAGGGGTAATTTGGTCACTTACAAGGTTATAAAAGAGTTTAAGTACTAACCTGAGTTACAGGTCAGATATGAACAGCAAAAATACTTAACTTACTAAGTTATAACAGTAGGGTATTGCATATATGTGAAATTTATCAATTATAACCAAACTATGCACCGTAGGGGCATTTTGGTAATTTCACATAAGCTTAAAAGTTCAAAACTAAAGTCTGAGTTAAACAACTTTTGCTTACTGTAAAAATATTATAATTTACCTAAAATATCAGTAGGTATCAACCCTTGTATGTTTAAAATGGTTTTAGCACATACTATGCGTTAAAAACGCTTAAAAAGGCGATTAGAAGCCGTTTCCGGGTTCTATATACAAAGCTGATATTTTTATTATTCCAGAAGGTTTAAAATAATTTATTTATCAAATAAAATCAGTAGCAAAAGGTTTGGGGTCAAAAGGATATGTAAAACTCATTTTATAGCCCAAAAGGGCAAAACCGACAATTACCGGATCAAGCTTATAAGTCTAAGTTATGCTCAGCCTAAAATTAATTAAAAATCTTCAAAAATCCCAAAATAATCTATTACATCAGTGGGTAAAAATTTTGATATCAAAAAGTAGGTTTAAATAGGCTATATGCTAATTATGCCGTTTAATCGCTAAAAAGCTTTCAAATTACGCTAATGAGCATAACTCTCAATCTACACCACAAACTGATGTCAAATTTTGGGTACAAGTTTAAATATCAGAAATTAAGGCTTCTACTCTTTTACATTCTTAAAAATCACGTTTTTTGGTTAAAAGGGCATAATGGTCAACATAAAGGCAATTAAAGGAATCATGCATATTAATTGGTTAACTAATGAACCAAGGTGTATAATCACAGAGGGTTATACTAGCATGTAACCTGGTCCTAAGGAAGCTCTAAGGCATTTCCAATTCATACTAAAACGGTCAGAATTGAAGTCAAAGCAAAAGTCAAAGTTTTGCGATTTTCGGTTCCGAACCGGGTCTAAACAGAAAATTGTCGGATCAACAAGCTTAGACCAATTAATATACTTATTACCAAGTTATATGAGTGATAAAATAGGTTATACGCCTTCTACATTGTTAATTATGCGTTAATTAGATTATTAGTATTCTGTTGACTTTTTCTAATCAACTTTGACCCGACAAATGGTCTAGATAGAGTGGGAATCAGAGGGTGCCCTTTTAAGGGTTTAATGCCCACATAATTACCAACTTATAACTACCTTCAATTCAACTAATCACTGGACCATTAATGATTAATCGCTAAGTCAAACGGTAATTACGACGGTTTGACTTTTAAGCGAAAACTAAGTAAGAACTCAACTAAGAAAGGTTAAGCATACTTACTGAAGTCCAATGCACGATTAGGAAGGACTTGGGAAGGCACTTGAGCTCCATAGATGCTCCACAAATGCAGATGGAAGGTGTGATCAATTGTTGCAACTTAAGGGCCTTTATATAGTGTTCAAAATCTCATGGATCATTGACACACAAGCCTAGCAATGGCCATGGATCATCCACAGATGTCCCTAAGGCCTAGGAGTCATTTAGGGGTCGCCCATGTAGTGAAAATATCTGATTAAAGTCGGTTATGCGTGAAAACAGGCTGCTGTCCAAAGCTTTCTGGTACTGGGCATCGAAGGCGGCCCGCGTAAGGGTCTTCAAGGGGTTACGCGGCCCGCTTGGGCCTTCTGTTCAGGATTAAACATTTTCAAGTTGTTGCATATTGTACCTTGGCCTTTCGAAAGGTCAACCAACTTATTTCTTGCATTTGGCGCCCCTTAACTTGACTTATAAGGGGTTCATGATTTATACCCACTTTGCCAAGTCTTTGGTCACTTCTGGTTAACCCGAAAAGTCATAATTTTCAACGTTAACGCTTTAACCCCTCACATACGAATTTGATCATAACTTTCTCATACGATAACGAAACTTTATGAAATTCTTATCATGCATTCTAGTGAGCATAATTAATCGTTACAAAGCTTCGGGTTTTCTAAAAGGTCACTCAGAGGTATAACTTAAACATGTTGACACATTTAACCCCTGTGGTTTGTAATCTCTCACTTTCTTTCATATTTAGCTTCGTATGATCCATGATTTATTCGCTTGATGGTATAAACATCATGTAGGGTTATTGTAAAGTATATTTATTCACTGTTGACATTTTGAACCCGTATTTTCACATATTTTCCATGTTTGTCAACTTTAGTCCTTCTAGAACATTCTTTCACACGTTCAAGCCTATGACACGTGTCAACACATTATAGGACGTGAATTTTTCGAGGTGTTACATACCAACAGTGGTTTTAGGATCATCACTGGTTTGTTTTGGTGGTGAGGGTGATCTTGGGTATGTGGCAAGTGGTGGTTTGTTATGTTTGTGGGATTTTCTTCTTTCAGAAGTGCCAAGATCCTTTGTTTTGATTTCCCAATCCTTCAATGCCTTTTGTTCTTTTCTTCACTCCTTTTCCTGTCTTTCATTTTGATTCTGAACAGTCTTTTTATTTGTAGCCACTTCATCTGTATGAATGTTTAGGGTTTCATCCATTCCCTTTTTCTTTTATTTGACAGATGTTTCATCAGTGGTTGTAGAAGACTTGTTCTCAGACTCTGGCTTTTGATTTGGCTTTTTCCTTGGAGTAGGTCTGCCAAACTTTTTCATGTCATGTTTCTCCCCCTTTTTGGCATCATCTTGATCATCATCATCTTTGTAGATAGGTGAAGGGGTAGTGCCAGTCATTTTTGTCAAGGCCTCTTTGATTGCCTTTATTTCAGCCTGAGTATCTTTGTACCGTGCATCAACCATGTTTCCGATCAGTGCCATTTGATTATTATGTTGAATTTCTGCAAGTTCCCTTTGAGCAGTGATAATAGGCTGAACTGCATTCCAGAGCTCTTGGGAGTATTATTGTGGTGTTTGCTGACTTTTGGAAGCTTGAACCAAAAACTGAATGGATTCATTCATTTGTGCAATAGTGGTTTCCATGGTAGAGAGCCTCTCCATCAAATCTTGGTATCTTAAACCATAACCCAAATGAATGGGATCAACTAATTTCCTACCAGTGGTAGTTGTATCAGCTGTTGAACCAGGAGGAGTCTCCAATGGGTCATCAACTGATGCCCCTTTTTTTTGGTACTGGGGACTTCCCTCTGAATGGTTACCCTGGAAATCTCACCAGTGGTTAACTTGAATACACCAGTGGATACCTTGATAGCATCAGCAGTGGTTGCCTTCAAGGGAGTCTTACTTATGAAACTACTGTTCAGATGTAGATCAGTGGATCCAACATCTGTAGTAGCTGCTCCACTTGAACTACCAACATGAATTTCAGGAAATTCCATTGGTGTAACCTCCTCAACTGTTTGTGGGATAACCAATTGAGGTGGTTTTGACACAGCCATTGTTGAGGTGAGAGGGGCTGTTTTGAGTCTGAATCTCAATGACATCAAAAAAGGGTATGATGAATGGTGGAAGTTGAGATGAAGGGATAGGTGTTGAAAGAGAATTTGCCCAGGGTGAAGGGCTGTTAAGCATATTCTCAAGTGAGGATAATACTTCATGATGAGGTGTCCCTATGCTTACAACATGTTCCTTTTGTGAGGAAGCATGAGGAGTTGAGGCTTTGGGTGGTGATCTTTCCAGCTGTTGTGAGGAAGTAGCAACAATGGTTATTGGTGACATTTGTGTTGTCATTGGGTTAACTTCTGGGATATCATCTTCCAGAAGGCCCTTTTTGGTGGGTTTGGTGGGCTTTGTGGATTTTTTCTTGGTCTTTTCAGGAATTTTTGGTAGGGGTTGCACAACAGTGGTTGTGCTGCTGTGGTCACCAAGAGTAGTGGGCTCAACAGCTGAAGTCTGAGGAGCAGATGTGGACTCATCCAAAATTTGCTCAAACTCCCCTGCTTGTGTTTTCAAATCTTTTGACTCTTTTGCCATAAGGCAAATAAAAGTTTCAGTAGACAGGCTGTTTATTTGAAAAGGTGCACCTTTGTTGGGATTGAACCCTACCATAGGAACAGATGATAAAAGCCAAACCTGGTTCAGAACAATGGATTCAGAATAAGCAGTTGTTTGCACTAAACTTCCCCATTGACAGTGGCTCTAACATCTGATGCACCAAAGTACTGCTCTTACAACAACTACTGCTCATAAAGACTGATGCTGCTAAAGTACTGAAGCTCTATCTACTGATGTCTCCTAAGTACTGCTAAAGACCAAAGTGCTGCTCATTCAAGGACTGATCACCTTTGAAGAAAGCACTGATGTTCAACATCAGTGCTTAGACTACAACAGTGGAAAGTGAAGCAGTAGTTTACCTATGTTTTGTAAATTACTTGTAATCAGTTGTTTAGTCATTAGTAGTTGTATGTAACAGTCCTTGTAGGTTGTTAGGCTGTTAGATGTCACTTTCATGGTGATATCAGCAAATATGCTTTAGTGGTTTGATCTGTACTATAAATAGAACAGTTTGCACTGTTCTATTTAAGGAGTTTTCTCCTTCAATTCACTCATCCTGTACGATCAACCATTGAGCTCATGCTGAGGGGGAGTTTTAGTATGTAAGCATGCATTGTAATCATTAAGTTCTGTAATCACTCGACTCAATGAAAAGCATGTGTTTACTGAAAACTATTTCTGTCTGATTGTGTTGTAAAGTTTGTTATCATTTCCGCTGCATTTAATCCTTTTGTTATTCATCCATTTCTTTATTATTATCAAACAAACATAATCATGATAGCTTCAGATCCCAACAATTGGTATCAGAGCTAGGACAGTCAAATTCGATCTAACAATCAATTTGACATAACAAGTTCAGCTCAAAATTTATTGATACTAAGGTTGGTCGTATTTGTTGAAAAACAAAAGTAAAGGATAATCACGTTCAAAATTGATTATTCGAAATTTTTTTTTGTAAATCAACCAAGATGAAATATATCACATAGGATTCACGTAACACTGAAAATCTGATACAAACCACCGATGATTGTTAAAGTTGGTAAAATTTGATAATCTCAGACTGGATATGATCTTTTATAGATTTATGAGTGTTCGTGATGAAAACTATGATTGGTTCCATGATTGACTGCTGCTAAGGGTTTATCTCATGTCATTAAAGACCTATGTTCAGAAAAATGGCATTTATGCCCTTGGTAACATATGAGAGACGAACAAAACCTTAGGAACAGAATCTTATTTGTGAACAACAATTTTGGAAAACATTCAAAAGCTAAAAACAAAATTGTTTAAAATTAAAATGAAAATCAATAGTTTCAAAATATGCAGCAGATATAACCATGGATCAGCTCAAAACTATGATAGTAAAATATCAGTGTTGTAAAGAGTGTAAAAATTAACCCAAATCTCTTGTGAGAAAAAGAGTGAAATCCTACAAAAGTTATATGTTTGATGTTTTGAAAACCAGATCATGAGTAATGTGAAATTTGACATAAGCATGTGTGAAAAATGTCCAAATCTCTCAAAACATTGCTAAAAATGATTTTGGATTAAGTATTCTTTCCTTGAAAACCTTTCAGTAAAAGTTCCAATACTTTTCTATGAAAAGGGTAAAAAGAGAATGAAGAAAAGTTACAAAAACTCAAAAGTGTGTTTATCTCAAAACTTTTGAAAATCAAAAGATAAGAGTATAAATCTAAAACACTTAAGAGTCCACATGTGGGTCCTACAAAAGGAAAAACCAAAAATAAACACACATCCTTGGTCAAACATTTGTCATTCATCAACCATGTACAATCACTGTGTCAGGGAGTTCAGGTAACAAAGGTATCAGCAGTTTTGATTATTAATAAAGAGGATCAGGCCAAATTTTCAAGAATCCTTCACATGGTAATAAGGTTCAGAAAGAACCTTCAAAACCATTGTGAGCAGGCTACCTCACTGTCACAATCATTTAACAAGGTAATGGTATCAAACAGTGGTTATGAAATTTATTTCAAACCACTGACCATCCCCTAAAAGTTGAGAATGAAGTGATTCTGACCTAATTAAAAGTTACAGTGATTTTTGAAAATGCACTAGATCTAATTGATGTTGTTTTCAAGAAATATTTACTTATTTTTCTTGTAAAGATTTTTCTTAATAAAACAAGATATGTTATTCTTCATTTTTTAAGGAATAATATATTTTGCATTTTTACTTGTTTTAGATGGTAAAAATTCAAATACCTGTCAGGATGTAAAACCCTTCTTGTTTTGCCTAGGGTAATATATTCTTTGATAATGGGTCAAGAAGAGTTGATGTTAAGGGTCTGAATCATATCATTTATTAACATAAGTCTAAATCAGTAATAAAAAACGATTGTTGACAAGCTTCAAATATTTGGCTGCATATGTTTTACTCTAAATTCTCATAAGATTAAAACACAAAATGTTTGGTCAAAGTAAAATGTGATAATCATCTGGGATACTCAATCACTGCCAAAATCTATAAAATGTTTAAAACATTAAGTAGATGTGTGATAAAACCTTGAATGCAAAAACCTATGAATTCTCTGTATTAAAATCCCTGTAAACCCTGTTGTTATGATTAATTCTGATAAAGTTACATTTAAAATGTGTTTGTCAAGTATTTGGTTCTGCAGGTAACTCACAATCATTATCAATAGATGCTGGATATGATATTGTGATTTCACAAGTCAAAATCATTTCCTACATCAGAACAGCAGGTGTACAAAACAACTGTTAAGGCTCATCCACTGATGTACAAACAGTGTTTGACCAAAATAGCCTTCTAAACCTCTATCACTACTTCACCCCTAACCGCTGTTGATAAATATACATAAAAAATGGATAAAGATCATCAGTGTGCCAAACCCATCTTGAAAATCCTTTTACCTCCATTTCAAGCCATTGCTGGATCATCAAGGTCACCAGCAATGGTTAGCTCAGATGATTCACATCTGTAGCTTCACCTTTTAGAACATCAATCCTTTTACAACTCATCCATTTCTCCAAACACTCGACAACATCAATGAAAAGGGATTCCATCAAAAGGTCAATCCTAAAACATTTGTCTTCTTGCTGGCTTTCTACCATCCCATCAACATGTCATGCACCTTGGGGTACTAAAAAGACAGAAAGTTGGGTAGATTTCATGTAAGAGGAGCTTCAGCAGTTCAGGAATAACAAGTTTGAAAAACTTGTGCCATAGCCAAAGGATGAGAATCTATTTTGGCAAAAAGTGGGTCCTCAAAGAACATAGCATATGCTAGGAGCATGGTTGTCAAGATTTATCATACTTAAACAAGTAAAGACACCAAGAGTGTGAAAAGCTTACATCAGGGGGACATCAATTCCTAGGCAATAAGCTTAGTGTTTTGACTGTACACATGCAACAGATGTTTCCACAACCACTATTTGAAGAATATTATGATGCTGCTGCTGTTGCTAAAAAGTCCAACTGTTTGTAACTTCCAAATATGATATTGAATTTTGGTATAAATTGCTCAAAAGACTTCTTTTACGCAGGAAAGTCAGGTAGCTGAAATATATCATCAAAAGTTCAATATCTCATTGATTCACCATCATTCAGACATCACCTTGTGAGGGATTGCTATGAAAAAGGTTTGATTTCTCTGCATCATGTTCCAACTAAAGATCAGCTGGAAGATGTGCTAACAAAATCATTTGACACATCCACCTTTGAAAGCTTGATCTCTAGGATTGGCATGTTGAACATCGAATAACAAGCAAAATCTTGTTTTCTATAAATAAAAGCATTAAAATGTTTTCAGAAAATCAAAATTCCATCCTTAAAAATAGTTAAAAATGAAAAGTTTCATTAATCCTTAAAAATCTTCCATAACCACTGTTTTGGTTCAAACATCTGTTCTGATGATTAGTGTCCACTGTTGAAAGTCAACCACTGTTTCCTCATTTCCTTGTTAATCACTGTTGTTCAAAATCAGTGTTTTAACCCACTGATGGGCTATCCACTGATGGTTAAAAATCAGCCACTGTTCTCATTATAACCGTTGCAAACCACTGATATTGTTCCATTAGTGGTTTCCTAAAACAACTGTCTTCCATTATTCATCAGTGGTTGACAGGTGGACAGTACATATCCGTCATATCTTTGTAACCGCTGCCACATCAGCATTCAGTTTTTCACTTCATAAAACCCTGATCAAAACCCCAAACAGGGTTTTCACTGTCGAATCGAATTCAAAATTCTTTTCTCAAAAGCAGTTACCATCCTTTTCTCTCAAATCCTTCATCATCTTCTTCCTTTCACAATCACACTCATATCGCCATGGCTCTTCCTTACAAAACTCCTCACAACTACATGTGCTTACTTGAAAAACCAAGTGACAGCACAACATTCGATTCCGTTATTGACGCACTTTCATCCTCAAGGTACAAAACCTTATTGACCTGCATTCCACCCATATATCTCGATACTCTTCGAGATTTCTGGAAACATGCAGAACTCGAAGTTCAGGATAAAAAGCCCTGGGCTATCACTTTTTCGGTAAAGGGAATTAAGGTTGCTGTTACACCTAAAGATATCTCTGAGGTGTTTGAATTGAATGACATTACAGGTAAAACTTCCTTCCTAAAAACCGATTATCAAACTGATTTCCTTAAGAGAGGGTATGCTGAGGAAATGAAAAAGGATACTTTGCAAAAAGGCAGTTTTCCTCCTACCACAAGGTTTTTGTTTCATACCCTCCTCATGTGTGTTTCAAATAAGACCACAGCTTTTAATGAAATTCCATTAAAAATCCAATACTTGGGATCAAATAAGACCATAGCTTTTAATGAAATTCCATTAAAAATCCAATACTTGGGATATGCTATCCTGCAAAATGAAACTTTTAATTACTCCCAAGAGATTTTTAATGACATGGTCAAAAATGTTAATAATATCAAAGACAAGAAAAAACCATTTCTTTTATTTCCAAGGTTTTTGAGCTTTTACTTGCAAAAGAAGATTCCTAATGATAGTGCTCATGTACTTATCCAAGGGAATCCTATTTAAATCAACAGCCTATCTTTTGAAACATTTACAAGGCTGTCAAAACCTTCGAAAACACAAACAGAGGAAACTAAGCAGAATTTAGCAACAACCACTGCTCCTCAGGTTACTTCTGTTGAGCCCATTGCTCAAGGTGAACACAGCAGCACAACTACTGCTGTGCAACCCCCACCTAAACGCACCAAAAAGACCATTAAGAAAAAGTCACAAAAGCCCCCCAAACCTCATAAAAAGGTAACTATGGAAGATGAGATCCCAGAGAAACTACCAGTGACAACACAAAAGTCACCAGAAACCACTACTGCTACTTCCTCACAGCAGTTGGAAGAAAGATCTCAACCTGAGCCTCAAACTCCTCCTGCTTCTTCTAAAAAAGAACAGGTTGTATCAACAGGGACACCAAATTATGATGCTCTGGAATCACTTGATTCCATCATCCACAACCCAGCTCCCGGGGTAAATTCTCTTTCTACACCCATACTCACTTCCCAACTTCCACCAACCATATTACCCCTATTGGATGCAGTTGACTTAGCCCAGACACAAATCAGTTCTTCTCAATCACCTGTTAATGAGAATATGCCACAGAAAGTGACTAAGTCTAGTGTCTCAATCTCTGTTAACCCACCAATAGTTGAGGAGGTTACACTGCAGGAAGTACAAGTACTTCCTCTCAGTAGTTCAAGTGAAGCAGCTACTACAAGTGCTGAACCCACTGGTTTACACTTGGACAGTAGTTTCATCCCTAAGACTTCCTTGAAGGAAATTTCTTCATTGGGAACTAGAGTGTTTCTAGTATTTACTGGTTCACTTAAAATGGTAACCTCATTTGAAGAAAGAAGTCCCCAGTACCAAGAACAAGGGGCTTCAGTGGATGACTTTTGGGACACTTTCCCTAAGTCAACTACTAATACAACCACTTCCAGTGCGAAATCAGATGATCCCATTAACTTGGGTGAT